>CAUYPK010135588.1:0-10506 GCA_963574355.1 Loris lydekkerianus
GCTTCTTCCAGAACCCTATAAAAAGAGCTCCCTTCTTGAGTTCAGGGTCGACTCCTCTGTCTCCTGCGTGAGATACGTGTCGGCCCCAGAGCTCTGGCTTTCCCTGAATAAAGCCTCATGTGTTCTTGCATCAAGTGCGGTCTCTCATGAGTCCTTGGGCGCCGAGCCATCCCGAGATTTGAGTGAGGGTCTCCCTTCGGGAGTCTTTCACTAGAAAGCCCAGATAAGTATTTATCAATCTGCAAATCTTGAAGGTTCTGCAAGTCCTCTGCTAAGCTTTTATCAAACAGAGCAGGAGAACCCTTTAAAGCCATGAGGCAAAGATATAAGGTCCTCCCACTCCCCCCACCCTGCACAGGGCTGAACAGGGAATGTTCCCCACTCTCCCATCCACCAATTCCTTAGGCCTGGATGAGCTCAGAAATCAGACCCCCATTTCTAGACCCTTTCCAGGCTGCCCTTTCCAGGATGCACCCTCTGGGCTCTAGCAAAGTCAAGAACAAAAGCAGCTTGAAAGGTTTTGGGTGGTTCCTCCTTGAGTAGGGAGCACACGCCCTAATTCCTGTCCTGAAGGAAAAACCGTAAAGACCTATTGCTGTGCTAATTTTAGGGTTATTTTCTGCCTGCAGACCTCTGGCCAATAGTGACACACTTCCCCAGGACCCCTGCCCATAGGAAAAGCAGCATTTAAATCCCTGAGATTGAAGACTGGGGGGCTTCCTTCTAGGATCCCCACTCTGCCACAGGTCCTGCTGGCCCTCTTTTGCTTATCATGTTATCAATCCTTCTCTCTGTCCTGTCACTTATCTGCATGGTCTGTGGTCTCATTCTTCCGACCCTAAAACCAAAGATTCAGCTTAGACAGATATTCCGGCAACAGCAATGTAGTCCCAGGATCCTGCATGTAAATGTAACCAAGTACCGTTTAAAAGCTGGACAGCCAACACTGACCTTCTGCTGCCTTACTTCTGCCAGCCCCTCCCCCACCACTCCCTGCCTGGCTCACAGAGCACTAAGTGTGGAGGGGATGGGTGGAAGTGGCCCCCCCACCACTTTGGTGAGTCCTGCTTGGGGCAATATTTGTTTTGGAGCTCTTAGTGAGACAGGGGACTCCAGCCCTCCCCTTTGTCATCGGAGTCCATGCTGTTTTTAATATCTTTCTTCTTTATAAAAAGCACACTGATTGAACATAAATTGCCTTCTTCCAGCTACAGCTGTCCCCTGGCCAAATTATTCCCTGTTGGATTTTAGAAGTTGAGGCCATTCCCACTCCTGAGTCATAACTAGTGGGCATGAGAGTTATTTTCAGTCATACCCTCCCCCATTCTTCCTGGCAAGGGGTGGGGGGATGGGTTGGGAGTGGAGGAACAATAAGTGACCAAGAAGCACAAGGCTTTTGTTATCCAAAAGTAATTAACTATTATACAAAAGCAATTTGGAGTAGAATGTCCATAAATGTACCATAAATAGCCAAAAACAAGTATACTAACAGGAAGTTCTTAAAGAAATGTGTGCATTCTACATAATTACAATAGAAAATACACATTTTACATTTAATGTCAAAATTCTTAACAGCTAAAAAAACGGCTCTGATGACACACAAAAAGAAATTATAGAGAATACATTCATTTTCAGGATGCCCCTAACATGTCTTAAGTACCATGTTCCAGTACTAGGCAACTGCCAAAGATAAGCATTATCTCAGGGTTCATCATTGTTAAGAGGAAATCAGATTAAAGAAAATTAAATTAAGCCAAATAGGAATTCTGCTGAGCATGATACAGTTTCCATAGGCCAGGATCGGTGTGGGCTGGGGAAGGCATCACTTCCCAGCCAGCTGCTGGCTGCCGCCTTGCAGCCCTGGTGTCTCTCTAACATCTTGTGCACATCCAGGGGTGAGAACAGTCAACTGGCAGACTTTCCCACTCTAGTCCCCTTTCACCTGGCAGTAGGCCACGCTTGCTGGTCCCTCCATCCGGCTATTTAATTAAAACAAAGTATACCATTACCTTTACCCCAGACCTGTAAGATTTTATTAGGTCATTAAATATAAAATGTCTGACCATGAATCAAACAAGGAAATTGGACGTTTATACCCAATACATATGGGATCTTGTTTCATTTAATTGACCTTTGACAAAATAATTCTAGTTGTAAGATAGTATAACAATTGGAGGTTTCATTTAACAGCCACTTCTCCTCACACTCCAGCATGTCATTGGATTGCAATAAAACCATTCTCTTTAGACATAAGTTTATGGCTATAAGTTGACCATTCCACCAAAATTTTTCCAAGGGTCTTTTAGATAGAGTAGAAATGGAGCCTCACTTGGTGAAACAATACTTACAATCACAGACACTACAGACAATTCTCAACAAAATGCCAGGGCCTACTAACAAATGGGAATCCAAAGTGAATAGATACCATCCCAAAATGCCCTGTTAGAGGGCTCCAAACAACTGTCTTATCACAGGCCACAAGGATCAAACCCCTTCCCAAATGGTGGCCTAGATCTCTGATCCCTGGGAACTGCAAATGAGCTCAATCCAAACCACATTCCCTAGTTCCACTCAACCTCCTGACTCCCTCCCCTAACCTGGCACCACAAACACTGGAGATCCAAAAACCTCCTAAGTGGGTGGAATCAGGGTCTCAGGGCACATCCCAGAGAACTTACCTAATAAACGGCCATGGCATCTGGACACTTCCCAAATTCATTTCCTTTTCCTCAATGCAGTTCAGGTTGCAAGGAAGTGGTCTAACTCTGGAAGAAAGAGACAAGAGGTCCTAGAGCAAAAACACTCTCTGGTAGCCATTGGAACCATCCCATACTCTTTCACTTCTAAAAGAAGTCACTCCTGGCTCAGGGCCTATAGCTCAGCAGCTAAGGTGCCAGCCACATACACTGAAGCTGGCAGGCTTGAACCCAGCCCAGGCCTGCCAAACAAAAATTACAACTACAACCAAAAAAAAAAAAAAAAAAAAAAAAAAATAGCTGGGAGTTGTTGCAGGTACTGGTAATCCCAGCTACTTGGGAGGCTGAAGCAAGAGAATTGCCTAAGCCCAAGAGTTAGAGGTTGCTATGAGTCGTAATACCACAGCACTCTACCAAGGGCAACTCTATCTCAAAAAGAAAAAAAAAGAAAAGAAGTTACTCCCTCCAGTGAAGACTCAACGGCTCAAACTGGGGCTTCTTCATAGTGTGCCATTTCACCAACAGGGTGATGAGCCCACCCAGAGATGCCAAAATCTGTTTCAAAAACTGAAAGCTTGGCAATTGCCTAGGAGGCCACATCTAAAGAACAAAGACAAGTAGTTGAGGCAAAAGAAACAGAAATTTATTATTTTGCAGGCAAAGGAGGAAAATGTCAGACTATCATCTCAAAGTACAAAATTCCCGTACATAAGCAGAAATGCAGAGCTTTTAAAGGGAGAGCTCTCAGTTCTAGGCTACAGTTAATGATTCTAATCTTCCCCTCTTCCCCAATACAAAGCCGTAACCTCTGCCCAGCCAGGAGGCCCAATCAGATCTCTATCTGCCAACCTCCACCTGCTGGGCAGCAGGCCTCCAGACAACTCAGCTGAGCTGTCTCCTGCCACACAGAGAACAAAAGACATTCCCCTGCCCCCTCAACCACCACAGAGTAGGGATCCAAGTCTTTGTTCCCAAAAAGAGTGGGAGAAGTTTTAAAGTGACGGAAAACATTTTTGCCATTTTTTTCAAGCCATTCTCTCTGCTACAGGTGGACAATTCAGGAGAATCAGAATTGAGAGAGAAATCCTTATTTGAATAATTAGTCGGGTGGCGGAATAACTTCACTGAGAATTTTCCCTGGGCTGTCTTTGCTCGTATTAGTTTGGAATAGTTTGAGCAGTGTTATTTCCTCTCTGTCTCAAGGTGCTAAGGGCTTTCCTTTCCCCAGGGCAGAGTACAGAGACTTGTAATTTCATCTACCATGTGTTAAATTCTACATCTCAAAAGATGCAGAACTAGATTATCTGAGAAGAGAGGAATAGAAAAAGCAAGTGTATAACGGCAGGGGGGCACCCAGGCAGTCCTGGGAGGGTCAAGGATAGATGTTTCATCCCATGCAGCACTTATAAGGAGGTGCAACCTCCACGGGGGAGATTACGTGGCACAATGTACTATATACAGTACACCCTGGCTTTGTACACCTCGGTCAAGACACTGTTGATAGGAGGGATAAGTTCAAGAGATCTGTTGTAGGTCATGGCAACTACAGTTAAAGACAATATATTGACTATTTGAAAATTACATAGAAAGTAGATTTTTAAGACTTCTTACCACAAAAATGGTATGTATGTGAGGTAGTACATATGCTAAATAGCTTGATTTAGCCATTCCAAAATGTATACATAAAGCCAAATATCATGTTGTACACCCTAAACATATAGAATATTTGAAATTAATAAGTAAATAAGGCTTGGCACCTGTAGCACAAGCGGCTAAGGTGCCAGCCACATACACCAGAGCTGGCAGGTTCAAATCCAGCCCAGGCCTGCCAAACAGCAATGACAACTATAACCCAAAAATAGCTGGGCGTTGTGGCGGGCGCCTGTAGTCCCAACTACTTGGGAAGCTGAGGTAAGAGAATCTTGTAAGCCCAGGAGTTGGAGGTTGCTGTGAGCTGTGATGCACTCTACCCAGGGTGACAGCTTGAGGCTCTGTCTCAATAAATAAATAAACAAACAAACAAGACACTACTAGCCATACACATGTGAAAGTGATCTGGGTTAGCTTAACCAGACTATGATTTTTGATAACTATTAGGATCCTTCTAATGTTAGAGGTAATTGAGAGCATCCTCTGCAAATTGGGGAAGGTAGAACAACTGGTTTGAATTATCAAGCTTTTAATAACTATTTTGTACCAGGGCTACAGCTCTTGTGGTACTATTCACCAATGAGATATCTTTAATACCATTAATATCGCCCATAAAAAATTATCTCAAGGTATTGATTCAGATTATCCTGTTCATACCTACAACACACCCCTCTATTGAAGTATTTCCAAGTAAATTACCATACATCAGTGTAGCATTGTGGCTCCAGGGGAGTGATCAGCACAGAGCAACAGAGCAGCAGAGTCACCCAACTCGCAGTGGACACTGCAGACTTGGACTGGAATCACTGCACACCCAGTCAACGGGCTGAAGACCAGAGGCCTTTTCTCGAGTTCCCTGGATTTCATAAACCCATGCATCTTGCAAGCTCCAGGGAAGGAAAACAGGTTACCCTAAAATACTTTTATGTTCCTTGGCCCAAATAATTATGTCTAAGCTAAAATTAATTTGACTTTTTTTAAGTGATGGGATATTTCTTGTGTCAGTATTATGACACAAATTCATTTTCATTTGTTGAATATCTACCTCCCCCACTAGACTGTCAGCTTTTTAAAGGCTAAGACCACATTTGTTTTGTTCATCACTGTATTCTACACCATATTATGTATACTCAGTAAATACTTGAGGAAAGAAGGGAGCTAGGAAGGAAGCAGACAAGGGAGGAGAGAGAATGGAAGGAAGGCGGGAAAGGAGATTGTTAAAGGAGCCCTGGCAAGCCAAGCCTCCGCTCTGATGCGCTTCACTTTCCACTGGGGGGGATTCACACCCTAGTGCTTCCTTTATTCTCTCCCCGAGATGTCAGGGTCAGTGACATCTCCAAGGGTAGACAAGGCACCAGCGTAGAGTAACTACAAAAGACTTCTGTCTTCTCAAACTAAAATGAATTTCTTTGTTTCAAAAATACTCAGGGCAAACAGTGCCCTAAGCCATAAATCAAGAGCTGACATCGGCAGGTAGCAGACTCATCAAGGAATCCACGCTCTGTAGGAGTCCACGGTCTCTCTCAAATGCCCAGGCTGGAAAGGGGGCTTTGAGATCTCCTAGGGTGATGCTGTCCTTTATAAATGACAACTAGCCCACTTTCTTCTTACTGTATGAATTCCTTGTGAAATCACTTCAGAAAAACAGGAGAAAGGGAAAGGTTAGGAGGAGAAAAGGATTTTAGGCATTTGAAGTGGCAAATATACTGGAATGATTAAAAAAAAAAAAAAAAACCTAACGGAAAGGCCTATGGCAAAGTAGAGGCCCTAAAACTTCCTGCTATATAACATCTAATTATAAATAAATCATAGATACGTAGGTAGATGAACAGATGCTTAATAGGTAGGTACTTTTAGTTGCGTATATGACATTACAAGAAGGTGAGAGAATTTTGCCAAGGCCTGGAACATGGGTCTAGGGAGGTAGACAAGCTTGGAAGTCACTGGGCACCTGTGGGCACGCATGGAACCTGGTGGCCCTTAGCACTGGGACACAGAAGGGTTACAAACAAAGCCTTGGACTAGCACACAAAGTCTTGGGCAGGTGGAGGGAGGTGACAATCTGAAATTTAGGAACAGATACGCCACCAGGTAAAGGGTGAACTATGAAAAAGGTGGAGAGGGGACCCAATAGAGACTGTAAGCAAAATAGTATCTGTGTCTCCTGTCAGTCTAGAAGGTGAGAACACATTCGTCCACTGCCTGGACTTAGGCCCAAATCTCCATAACTTGTAGGGTCCTTAAGGGACTATACTATAAGAATTGTGGCAAACGACCCCTAGTCTATGGTACCTCTAGATACCTAATCAAAGCAAGTACAAATCACCCCTCTAGCAGTACATTGAAACTCAAGACTCTAAGAATTCCGAGAAAAATTTCCACCACATAGATACACACACACAATCACAAAGCATGCAAGCCATCATGGAATTCGCATCAGCAAAACCAATGTATAACAAAACTGGGTCTGTTATTTGAGATATTTTAGTATGTCAAATATTCAAATGACCAGATACAGAATTCAAAATAATTTAAGTATTATAATTTGTTTGAAGACACAAAAGGAAAAAAAAAAAAAAATACAGAGCAACAAATTATCAAGATTTAAAATAAAACCAAACAGAACTTTTAGAAATGAAAAAGAGGCGAGGCACAGTGGCTCACACCTGTAATCCCAGCACTCTGGGAGGCCAAGGCAGGTGGATTGCTCTGAGCTCACAGGTTCAAGACCAGCCTGAGCCAGAGGGAGACCCTGTCTCTAAAAATAGTCAGGCGTTGTGGTGACTGCCTGTAGTCCCAGCTACTTGGGAGGCTGAGGCAAGAGAATCGCTTATGCCCAAGAGTTGGAGATTGCTGTGAGCTGTGATGCCACAGTACTCTACCAGTGGTGACAAAGTGAGACTGTCAAAAAAAAAAAGAAATTTAAAAAAATAAAATAACTGAAATGTTAATGGAAAAGGTTTGTGGGGAGAAAGAAAGAGACCAAGAGGTGAAGCACTGGGAATTTTGAGGGCAATGAAACTATTCCATATGATACATGTCATCATACATTTGCCAAAACCCATAGGGTATACATAAAAGTGAGCCCAAATCTTAGTACCCAAGGGATTTGTGTTGACAATTCAGCATCAGTATCAGTTTATTAACTGTAACAAATGAAGCCCACTGATTCAGGACGTCAGTGGGGAGGCTGTGACTGAGTGTGGTTACAGGGTTATGTGGGAACTTACGTACTTCCCATTCAATTTTGCTGTGGACTTAAATTGCTCTAAAAAAAAAAAAGTCTACTAATTTTTTAAAGAGAACCCATAAACAAAATGGAGAATTCAGCAGTAGATTGGACACAGAATTAATGAATCAGAAAGAGATAATATACAATGCAGGAGGGAAAGACCAACAAACCAGCTTAGGCAACATAGCGAGACTCATCTCTAAAACAAAAATTTTAAATATTAGCTGGCACAGTGGTATGACTGTTGTCCTGGCTACTCAGAAGGCTGAGGCAGGAGAATCATTTAAACCTAGGAGCTCAAGGTCACCATGAGATAGGATTGTGCCACTCAGGCCTGGGCAATAGACCAAGACTTTGTCTCTTAACAAAAAAGAGAGTAACCAAAAAAGCCCCCCACATATACATTTATATAAATACACACTTCATATACAGCAATAAAGTTCCACAACACAGAGAACCTGTCTACTCAGAGTTTCAGAAAGTGCGAAGGAGATTCAAGAAAGAATAAAGGAGCAGCAACATGTGAAGAGATTGTGCAAAGAATATTCCATACATTCTTAAATCAAGAAGCATAATGAATTCCAAACAAAATGAATAAATATAAACACACATCTAAACACGTCACAGCAAAACAGAAGAACACCTTTGAATAAAGAGACTACCTTAAGAGCAGCCGTAGACAAGACAAATTATCTACAAAGGAGGGGCAGGTAGACTGGTACCTGGTTTTTCAAAAGCAACAGTGGAAGCCACTATGAAATAATTTCTTGACAGTGCTTAAACGTCAACCTAGAATCTTACGCTCAAAAAACCTGATCTTCAAGAACAAAATAAAAATATTTCAGAAGAACAAAACCTGAGATTCGCCAACAAAGAATTTCCAAAGGATGTACATCAAGAAGAAGAAAATGTGGTTGGGCACCGAGACTCACACCTGTAATCCTAGCACTCTGGGAAGCCGAGGCAGGTAGATTGCCTGAGCTCACAGGTTCGAGAACCACACTGAGCCAGAGCAAGACCTCCTCTGTTAAAAATAGCCCAGTGTTGTGGCAGGTGCCTCCAGCTACTCAGGAGGCTGAGGCAAGACAATCACTTGAGCCCAAAAGTATGGCGCTCTACTGAGGGTGACAGAGTGAGACTCTGTTTCAAAAAAAGAAGAGGAAGAAGAAGAGAAGGCGGAAGAGGAAGAAAAATTATTCCAGAAGAAAATCTGAGACACAAGAAGACATTTTTTAAAAATATGATAACCACATACAGTTGTAACCCCTCATCCAGAATTTCACTTTCCGCAGGTACAGTTACCAATCAACTACAGTCAGAAAATGTAATAAGTGAGCACAGTAAAATAAGATATTTTGAAAGAGAGCCCTCATTCACATAACTTTTACTATAGTCTATTGTTATAATCGTCCCATGTTATCAGTCACTGTTGTTAATCTTTTACTGTGCCTAATTTATAAATTAAACTTTAGCGTAGGTATGTATATATAGGACAAACATGTAGTGTTTTCCACTTAAGGCTCAGTACTATCTGAGGTTTTATCCAATGGGAGTGTAGGAGTGTACCCCCCCTCATGGTTAAGGGGGGACCTACTGGGGCAATGCTAAACAAACATTGACAAATTAAAGGAATATCAACAATAATATGTCATTTGTGAACTTAAGAAAAGATGGAGCTGAAGTATCAGCTAAAGTATCACTTAAAACTTTTTTAAATGCATGAATTCAGAGGTGATGTGGCTTTCCAATTTTTAAGGTCCTTTTATTGTTCTGGAGGAGAAAAACCAACTGATTAAAATTTCAAGAGTAGCTACTAATATTATAGAGAAATACCAAAGCCAGACTTGTTCTTTAAAAGCCTCAAGCAAGAAATTGCATGAATATAGTGTTTTATATATTTAATGAAGCCACACATAACTTTAGATAAGAAAAAGATTTTAAAGACTCTAAGAATAATAAAGACTTTATTCCAATAAATGTGGAAATGTAGACAAAATGAAACACTTTCTAGAAAAATATAACTTACCAAAATGAAAAACCTGAACCAAAACTGAATCAGTTATTAAAATCTCCCCCCCAAAGAAAACATTAGGCCCAAATGATATTGTCAGTCAAATATTCAAGGATAAGATCTTTATAATCTTATGCACAATTTTTCAGGGACTAGGGGAAAAATAGAAATGCCATCAAGTCTTTTTTAAAAGGTAATATAATTTCAATACAAAATTTAGATAAGGCTGGTACAAGGAAAGAAAATTATAAGTCAATAGCATGTATAAACATAGATGCAAAAATACTGGACAAAACATTAATTAACAAAATCCAGAGTGAATAATAAAGATAAGCCATATTTACTAAATTGGTTTATAATAGAAATGCAAGAAATTTTAGCAGTAGAAAATCTAACATAATTCCTCACATACAAATTAAGGTACAAAAAGTATATAAGCATCACAACAGGTACAAAATAGTATTTGATAAAAATGCTACATTTGGCCAGGCGTGGAGGCTCACATCTGTAATCCCAGCACTCAGGGAGGCCAAGGCAGGTGGATTGTTTGAACACTGTAGTTTGAGATCATCCTGAGCAAGGGCAAGACCCCATCTCTACTAACAACAAAAAAACAAGTCAGACTCTATGGTGGACTCCTATAGTCCCAGCCACTTGGGAGGCTGAGGCAAGAGGATCACTCAAGCCCAAGAGTTTGAGGTTGCTGTGAGCTATGGCATCATGGTACTCTACCCAGGGTAATAAAGTGAGACTCTGTCTCAAAAAAAAAACATATAAAATGAATTCTTGAATTTGAAAAATAATCAATAATAAGAAGCCTCCATCAAACATCATACTCGACAGTCAACAATTCTTATCTAGAGGACACTGATAAAAAACAAGACCATCACGACGACTAATCTCACGAAACAGGACTC
>CAUYPK010135589.1:0-46862 GCA_963574355.1 Loris lydekkerianus
ATGCTTTTAATTGGCTTGTCAAAGACCAAATAACAGTAAGTAACTGGGTTCATCTCTTGGTTCTCGATTCTGTTCCAGATATCTACTTTTCTGTTTTTGTGCCAGTACCATGCTGTTTTGATCACTATCGATTTATAGTACAGTCTCAGGTCTGGTAGCATGATTCCTCCTGCTTTGTTTTTATTTCTGAGGAATGTTTTGTCTATTTGTGGTTTTTTTCTGATTCCACATAAAACAAAATATTATTTTTTCAAGATTTTAAAAATATGACAATGGAGCTTTAATAGGAATTGCATTAAAATTATGCATTGCTTTGGGTGGTACAGACATTTTAACAATGTTGTTTCTTCCCAGCCATGAGCATGGTATGTTTTTCCATTTGTTAACATCTTCAGCTATTTCTTTTCTTAAAGTTTCATGGTTCTCTTTGTAGAGATCTTTCACGTCCTTTGTTAGGTATACTCCCAAATATTTCATGTTCTTTGGCACTACTGTGAAAGGAATAGGGTCCTTGGCTGTTTTTTCAGCTTGACTATTGTTGGTATATATAAAGGCTACAGATTTATGGGTGTTGATTTTGTATCCTTTGACTTTGCTGTATTCCTTGATCACTTCTAAAAGTTTTATATTAGAATCTCTGGTGTTTTCCAGGTGTATGATCATATCATCTACAAAGAGTGAAAGTTTGATTTCTTTTGACCCAATGTGAATACCCTTGATTGCCTTTTCTTCCCTATTTGCAATGGCTAGAACTTCCATTACAATGTTGAAGAGCAATGGAGACATTGGGCAACTTTTCCTGCTTCCTGATCTAACTGGAAATGATTTCAATTTAACTCCATTCAACACGACGTTGGCTATGGGTTTGCTGTAGATGGCCTATATCAGAGTAAGAAATGTCCCTTCTATACCAATTTTCTTAAGTGTTCTGAACGTGAAGGGATGCTGGATATTATCAAAAGCTTTTTCTCCATCAATTGAGAGAATCATATGATCTTTATTCTTTAGTTTATTTATATGTTGAATTACATTTATAGATTTATGTATATTGAATCAGCCTTGAGACTTTTGGATAAATTCCACCTGGTCATGGTGTATAATTTTTTTGTTGTGTTGTTGGATTCTGTTCATTAGGATCTTATTGAGTATTTCTGCATCAATATTCATTAGTGATATTGGTCTATCATTTTCTTTTCTTGTTGGGTCTTTCCCAGGTTTGGGGATCAAGGTGATGTTTGCTTCATAGAATGTGTTGGGTAATATTTCTTCTTTTTCTATATTTTGGAAGAGGTTTAGTAATATATGTACTAGTTCTTCTTTAAAGGTTTTGTAGAATTCTGACATAAAGCCATCTTGTCCTAGGTTTTTCTTTTTTAGGAGATTTTGTATAGTTTATGCTATTTCAGAACTTACTATAGGCAGGTTCAATATTTTCACTTCATTCTGGCTAAGTATTGGTAGGTGGCGTACTTCCAAGTATTGATTGATGTCCTTCAAATTTTCATATTTCTGAGAGTAAAGTTTCTCATAATATTTGTTAAGGATTTTTTGAATTTCTGAGGGGTCTGTTATTTCATCTTTATCATTTCTGATTAATGAAATTAGAGATTTTACTCTTTCTTTCCTGGTTAGGTTGGCCGAAAGTTTATCTCTTTTATTGATCTATTCATAAAAGCAACTGATGGATTTATTGATCTGTTGTATCCTTTCTTTTTTTCAATTTCATTTGATTCTGCTTTGATTTTGGTTGTTTGTTTTCTTCTGCTGGGTTTGTGGTTGGAATGTTCTTCCTTCTCCAGCTTCTTGAACTATCCCATTAAGTTATTAACTTCCTCTCTTTCTGTTTTCTTGAGGAAGGTTTCAGTGCTATAAATTTCCCTCTTAGGACTGCTGTTGCAGTATCCCAGAGGTTCTGTTAATTCATGTCTTCATTGTTTTTTTGTTTCAAAAATTTGGTAATTTCCTTCTTAATGTCGTCTATAACCCATCTATCCATCAGCATAAGGTTGTTTAGCTTCCATGTTTTTGTATGGGTATGCAGCTTCCTGTGGTTACTGAGTTCACCTTTATTCCATGATGGTCTGAGAAGATGCAAGGAATAATTTCTATTTTTAACAATTTACTGAGGTTAGATTTGTGGCCTAGGCTGTGGTCAATTTTGGAGTATGTTCTATGGGCTGATGAGAAGAACGTGTATTCAGTTTTGTTGGGATGAAATGTTCTGTGGATGTCTGTTAAATCCAGATGTTGAATGGTTAAGTTTAAATCTAAAATTTCTTTGCTTAGCTTCTTTTTGGGGGATCTATCCAGCACTACTAAAGGGGTGTTAAAATCTCCAACTACTATGAAACTGGAGGAAATCAAGTTGCTCATGTCTGTTAGAGTTTTTCATATAAATTGTGGTACATTCAGTTTGGGTGCATAAATTTTAATAATTTTAATCTCATCATATTGAGTATTGCCTTTAACAAATATAAAGTATCCATCCTTATCCTTCCTTATTTCAGTTGGCTTAAAGCCTATTGCGTCTTTGAATAGGATTGCAACGCCTGCTTTTTTTCTGCTTTCCGTTTGTGTGGAGTATAGATGACCATCCCTTCACCTTGAGTCTATATTTGTCTTTTAATGTGAGATGAGATTCTTATATGCAGCAGTTGTCTGGCTTGTGTTTTTGTATCCAGTCAGACAACCTGTGCCTCTTTAGAGGACAATTTAAACCATTCACATTAATTGAGAATATTGATAAGCCTTTTGAGAGTCCGGTGGACATTTTTAATTCTTTTGCGATTGTGGAAGATGGAATTTGATCAAAAGTTTCTGGGTGGGTTTACTTTTGTGGTGGAGGGTTATGCTGGTCTTTATGAAGGATAGTTCTGAGAATATCCTGGAGAGCTGGTTCAGTTATGGCAAATTTCTTCAACATGTGAAATGTCGTCAAAGTATTTAATTTCTCTGTCATAAATGAAAGTCAGTTTAGCTGGGTACAGGATCCTGGGTGGAAAGTTATTTTGTTTTAGGAGATTAAAAGTCGATGACCAACCTCTTCTAGATTGAAAGGTTTAAGCAGAGAGATATGCAGTTATTCTAATATTCTTCCCCTTGTAGGTAATGGTTGTCTTTCATCTGGCAGCTTTCAGAATTTTCTCCTTCATATTAACTTTAGTGAAATTGATTATGACGTGTCTGGAGGATGTCTTATTTGGGTTGAGTCGTGCTGGAGCTCTGAAACTGTGTGCTATCTGAATTTCAGAATCTCTTGGCATGTCTGGAAAGTTCTCCTTCATAATCTCATGGAGAAGAGACTCTGTGCCTTGTGAAGCCACTTCTTTGCTTTCGGGGATCCCTATAAGTCAAATATTGGTTTTCTTCGAATTATCCCGGAGCTCTCTGAGAGAGTGATCTGTTTTTCCCCTCCATTTCTCTTCCTCTTTAAGAGTTGGGAGCATTTTAAAACTTTGTCTTCAATGTCAGAAATTCTTTCTTCTGCTTGCCTCATTCTGTTACTGAGGGATCCTACTGTGTTTCTCAGATCTTTGAGGGCTGCAACTTCTTGTCTCAATGTGTCAAAATCTTTAGTCATTTGGTCTTTGAATTTTTTTAATTCTTGAGATATCTTTTGGGTTACTGCTTAGAATTCTAATTCGATCTTATTTGCTATCCAGATTCTGAATTTGATTTCTGACATCTCAGCTATTTGTGCATGGGATCTTGTGCTGTGTCTGCCCCATTGATCCTTGGGGGAGCTAATCTACTCTGATTATTCATATTGCCAGAGTTTTTCTGTTGATTTCACCTCATGATTGTTTTTCACTGTTGCTTCTGGCCATCTTCAGAGTTGGGGAGGTGTCTCTACAAGATTAGACCCCTGCAGGATCACTCTATTTTTGCTGGATGTTTTTAGGGAATGAACCTGTGTAGTTCCTCTGGGGCTGCCCCAGCCAGGGAGTTCTGGTTGGGAAAGCAGCTCTGGAGTGTGACACACCCGGATTCAGCAACAGGGCAGGAGATGGTGCACACAGTTCTGGGAGTGCCTAGCGCCCAGTGACTTTGGCACACAGAGCCCAAGGCTCCAGCAGTCTCTGGCCAGCAGAAGGGCTCTGAGCAGAGGCAGCGAGGGCTCCAGAGGGCATGCAGTTACCAGAGTCTCTGGCCAAACGAGCGGGCTGGTGTGGAGGCAGGGAGGGTACAGGAAGGAGGATGCAGGGTTGGGGGGCTTCTGCAGTTCCTGGTCAGGGCATGAGGAGGCCTGGCATGTGTGGGTCGTGGGTTGGGGGTCACAGCGCAGCTCTTATGGAGGTCCGGGTGGCACCAAGCCCAGGAGTTTGAGGTTGCTATGAGCTGTGATGCCACGGCACTCTACCCAGGGCAACGGCTGGAGGCTCCAGTGTACCAAAACCTGTCTCACTCTGCCTCTGATTGCTAAGGGTGTAAGGTAGCTCAGTCCCCGCCTTTAGGCTGCTCAGTCACTAGGTTACTAGCTCCTGCCCAATCCTTGCTCTGCAACCCTGAGGGTGAAGCTTGCCGGGGCAGTTCTTTCACAATGGCTCCCTGCGGCCCACAGCTGAACACTATTAGCTCCGTCTGGCTCAGCAGCTCAGTCTGCTGCCCTAGACAATGACCAAAGTTCTCCACACTCCTGTTCAAGCTCTCCCCAAGGCAGTTCAACTGAGTGCCAAGTCCAAAAACACCGAAAAAGTTCACAGGTAAGGCCTTTCCAGCTTGCAGTCTCACTGCTGCTTGTCCTTATGGCTGCCGGGAGAATTAGGTCAATCGAACACACACAACCACTTGCCAGTTTTCCACTGTTTTTGTCCTCCTCTTGGGGTCCAAAAGTCCCTTGCTGACTCCCTGTATCCTTAAAGGGATGATTATAGGTAGATTCCACCAGCCAGAGATGCCTGGAGTCTTATCTCCCCAGACTCACAATGCCCAGTTGCAGGGAACCTGTTACTTGGCCACCATCTTGATTTCCCAGCCAGTAGTTCTTTTTCTACAAGCTCTCCCATTACTGAGTTATTTGATTTATCTCTCCTATCAAATGGTTTGCTTAAGAAGGTCTTGTGAGTATTCTCTGAGTTGTTGCATTTTTTTTGGGGGGGGGGGACAGTCTCACTATGTCACCCTCATTAGAGTGCTGTGCTGTCACAGCTCATAGCAACCTCAAACACTTGGGCTTAAGCCATTCTCTTGCCTCAGTTTCCCAAGTAGCTATGACTACAGGCACCCACCACAGTGCCTTGCTATTTTTGTTGTTGTTATTGTAGTTGTCGTTGTTTAGCATGGCCAGGCTGGATTCAAACCTGCCAGCCTCTGTGTATGTGACCAGCACTCTAAACACTGAGCTACAGGCCTGTGTTAGCAATAACACATTTAAATCCCTATTTTTTTCCCAAACAGAACTTTGCAAATACTCTTACATTGTTTCTGTCACTGAATCTTATGTTAAAGAGTCTGGGATCTCTCAGTGACTTGCTTTTTCTACATGAATAGTGAAGAATTCTTTTTTTCTTCTTGAAGTTCAGTAACTTCATGAGAATTTGCTTTGGTGTCATGTTTTTTTGTTGGATTTCCTAGAACAAAGTGCACTCTGCTTATCTAGAGATTCTTTCCTCCACTTTAGGGAAATTTTTCTGTATTATATTTTTAATTCCTTTTTGGTCACCACTTTCTATTATGTTAGAATATCTTTATCCTACTACAATGATCTATTCAAGAATTACTCGAATCTTTGTGTTTTACAGTCTTCATTCACGGTAGTCATTTCCAGCCTTTTTTTCTGTTATCAAGTCAATTTTCAGCCATGTTTCTTGCTATTCCTAATTCATTTATTTGTTCTATAACAAATAAATGCAATTCCTAATTCATTTATTTGTTCTATTTTAGCTAAGTTATTTCCTTATTTGTGATCTTTGTATCTTACTCTGTTTTGTCAACTCATTTATTTCAGTGCTTGGTGTTTTTTTTTTGAGACAAGAGTCTCACTTTGTCACCCTAGGTAGAGTGCTATGGAGTCACAGCTCACAGCAACCTCCAGCTTTTAGGTTTAGGTGATTCTCTTGCCTCAGCCTCCCAAGTAGCTGGGACTACAGGCACCTGCCACAATACCTGTTGCAGTTTGGCTGAGGCTGGGTTTGAACTCACCACCCTTGGTATATGGGGCCAGTGCCCTATTCACTGAGCCACAGGTGCCGCCCAAGTGCATATGCTTTTTAAGTTCTTTGAGAGCACAGTAACCTGAATGAACCTTTGCTTCTCAGGTTAGTGTTTCTTCTGAATGGGTTTCACCTGTTTCCCATCTTGCCCACCCACACCCCTTTCCCGGTGTAGCATACTTACACAGTCTCCTGGTCAATCTGTTTATATTTGCTTGTGTTTCAGGTGAGCAGATCTGTTCATTTACTCGCTTTCATATTATGTTGGTGTTTTCTCCGGATATATTTCCCATCTTATTTGGCATCTATATCTCTTCTGTGAACTTGTGTTCTATATACTTTCCTGCACCATTGACATTGAAAATATTTAACCACCAATGTGACACAGACATTGAAAAAACCAGAACACAGGGTGGTCATAGATCTGGGGCAGGAGCCTGAAGGTCCCTTGCTGGGTCATGTATTACTCCTGTGGATTACTCCTGTGGTCTTTGGGGTTGTTTGAAGTGGGGGGGCTTCTTCTGACCACGGCTAGGGTGGCCAGAACAGCATGAGACACTTGACTAGTGCTTATTTCCCTCTTGGTATCTAAATATTTTGGTACTTCAATAATTAGCACACCCATACCAAGTGAGTGTGTAGCAGCCAAATAGAAACCCTACTCGTTTCTCCTTCATGTCTGTGTAGGGTGAAGGAGCTGCGTGTACTCGTCTGTCCCTCGTGTCTGTGTGGGAAGGAGCAGCTGCGTGTACTCGTCTGTCCCTCGTGTCTCTGTGGGAAGGAGGAGCTGTGTGTACTTGTCTGTCCCTCGTGTCTGTGTAGGAAGGAGGAGCTGCGTGTACTTGTCTTGCGCCTTCGTGTCTGTGTAGGGAGGAGGAGCTGCGTGTACTTGTCTCTCCCTCGTGTCTGTGTAGGGAGGAGGAGCTGAGTGTACTCCTCTGCACCTTCGTGTCTGTGTAGGGAGGAGGAGCTGCGTGTACTCATCTCTCCCTCGTGTCTCTGTGGGAAGGAGGAGCTGCATGTACTCGTCTGTCCTTCGTCTCTGTTTAGGGAGGAGCTGAGTGTACTCGTCTGTCCTTCGTCTCTGTGTAGGGAGGAGGAGCTGAGTGTACTCCTCTGCACCTTCGTGTCTGTGTAGGGAGGAGGAGCTGCGTGTACTCGTCTGTCCCTCGTGTCTCTGTGGGAAGGAGGAGCTGCGTGTACTCGTCTGTCCCTCGTGTCTGTGTAGGAAGGAGGAGCTGCGTGTACTTGTCTTGCGCCTTCATGTCTGTGTAGGGAGGAGGAGCTGCGTGTACTCGTGTCTGTGTAGGGAGGAGCTGCGTGTACTCGTCTCTCCCTCGTGTCTCTGTGGGAAGGAGGAGCTACATGTACTCTTCTCTCCCTCGTCTCTGTGTAGGGAGGAGGAGCTGAGTGTACTCCTCTGCGCCTTCGTGTCTGTGTAGGGAGGAGGAGCTGCGTGTACTCGTCTCTCCCTCGTGTCTGTGTAGGGGGGAGGAGCTGCGTGTACTCATCTCTCCCTCGTGTCTCTGTGGGAAGGAGGAGCTGCGTGTACTCGTCTCTCCCTCGTGTCTCTGTGGGAAGGAGCTGCGTGTACTCGTCTGCGCCTTCGTGTCTGTGTAGGAAGGAGGAGCTGTGTGTACACGCTTTTGCTGGGGAGACCGGACTTTGTCTTCTGGTGCTTGCATTAGAAGTCCTGCACTAGGGTGAATTCCAAATCGAAGGAAGGCATAGTTAATATGCTTCCTATCACAGGGAAAAGACCCCTGGAATATAGGGTTTTCCCTTAATTCAAGGATGAGCTAGGTCCCTTGATTCTGCCTCCCCCACCCGTCCCCCGTCCCCACCAGCTCTTCCACCCCTCCCCTATGCTGCCCCGCAACAGCTCCACACAAAATAGCTCACCAATCTACTTCTTTCCCAAATCTGAGATTTTACTGAGTATTTTTGATTCTGAGAGTTCCTCAGTTAGGGTTGGGTTTGGGAAGTCTTTCATGCCAGAACAGTCTGGCCTTTTTATTTGGCAGTCACCTTTTGAAGTTTAAGGCACAAGGATAAAGTTGGGCTCCTTCCACTGTTTGATTATTGGTGATTTTTATTATTATTATTTTTTTTTACATAGTCTCAAGTTGTTGCCCTGGTAGAGTACCTAGTGTCATAGTTCACAGCAATTTCCAACCTGGGCTCAGTTTTTCTATTCTTGCCTCACTTTTTCTATTTTAGTAAAGATGAGGGGTCTCGCTTTTGCTCAGGCTGTTCTCGAACTCATGAGCTCAAGCAATCCACCCACCTCAGCCTCCCAGAGTGCCAGGACTACAGGTGTGAGCCACTGTGCCTAGTCTGGTGATTTTTTAAACTGGTTTTCTTTTTAAATTTGTATTTATTTTGGTTGCTCATTTTGTTAGGCTTTAGGGAACGAAGGGTCTGTGATTTGGCCAGGTATTTATCCTAAAATACCTCCTCAGCACTTTTTGTTTGGTTTTTTTTTTTTTTTTTTTGAGACAAATTCTCATTCTGTTGCCCTAGGTAGAAGGCTGTGGCATCATAGTTCATAGCAACCTCAAACCCTTGGGCCTGAGGAATCCCCTTGTCGCAGCCTCCCAAGTAGCTGGGACTATGGGCATAAGCCACTACATCTGGCTATTTTTTATATTCTCAGTAGAGACAGTGACTCATTCTTGCTCAGGCTGGTCTCAAACTCCTGAGCTCAAGCAATCCACCTCCCTCGGCCTCCTAGAGTGCCGGGATTATGGGCCTGAACCGCAGTGCCTGGTTCCCACAGTACAATTTTAAGGGATCAAATCAGGAACTCTGCAGTTTTCACTCTGGGCTGCAGATTACAAATACTAGGGAGATTTTAACAATCACATGCAAAGCCCTGATTTAAGTGGTCTGGGAGGGGCCCAGATCAGTGGGGTTTCTTTCTTCATGCTTGCTTTTGACTCCTTTCCCTGATTCTAATGTACAAATAGGGCTAAAAACCATGAGCTGAACCTGGCTTCCTAATTGTTCACAATTTGATACATATGAGCATCACTGACACAAACATTTTATATGTGCATATTAACAAAGGCAAAATATAAAAAACACAAAAGGTATTTATACCCTGAGTGCTCTAAATATTTCTTGAGCAGCCAAGGAAGCAGGAGAGAGTAGATGGGTATAATTTTGCTTCAAACCTAGTTTTATCCAGCTGGATAACTAAATAAACACATCCGAAAGAATCAGGGAACACCATCCAAGGTAACACCAACTTCTAGGACAGTTTTGGACAAGGAAGGCACCGTCTAGGGCTGGGCTCATTGACTCAAAGGTAAAGTTCCTGATTTAATGAGAAAGGCACCAACACTAATAACCAGAACATACTGCATTTTTGTCATGTATAATGCACACTTTTTTGCTTAATTTTTTGAGGAAAAATAAGGATTTGTGCTATACATGGGTATATGGCTTGGGAGTAGAGGAGTCCAGTGGGCCTCCCAGGGCTGCCACACCCTCCAGCCTGGGCTGGCAGGGCACATAGGGTTCCAGGCTGGGAGGATCTGGGATCTAATGGGAGTGCCATGGTCAGGGGAAGGAGAGTGGCAGGACTGGAGAGGTAGTGTGTGGCAGTGTGGGGCAAGGGCCAAGGCCTGAAGTCTAGCTACAAGGAGGGGCCTGGGAGCTCCGTGCAGGTCCCCGGGCCCCACCTGGCTACCCATAGGTCATGTGGCCTTAGAAGCTCCACCCTGCCACTCAGGTGGGTGGTCATCTTGGCTATGGCCCCTGAATTGGCAGGGAGGGAAGGGGTCCCAGGAGAGAGAGAAGGGGCTGCCTTTACAGAGTAGGCTGTGGGAGGGTGGTGTGATCTATATATATATTTACCAGAGGAGCATTAGCCTTCCCCAGATGTCTCTCCCAGCCAAGAGTTGGCCACTTTCACAAAGGGAATTTTCCTTTAAGTTTGGGCCAAAACCATAGGTGTGTATTATACACAGGACCACATTTTACATGGCAAAATATGGTAATATCAAAGAATTAGTCTAGTTACTTGGAGTTACACTTCTGGCCCCTATGTTCTGATTTGTGAGGTATCATTTAAAAACACAGTGGGTGTTTAGAGGTGAAATTGAAGGCTGAGATGTATTGTGTCTGGAATTTTTCAAGGGGCTTCTAGGACTGGGAAAGAAGAAAGGGCATTCCAAGTTTGTGAAAGGGACTTGAAACATGGCAGTCAGGTTTGGAAGGCCACTATAGGTTGAAAGAGCAGAGAATTCAAAGATCAAGATTATAGCCACATCACCAGGAGCATGGGGAGTGAGACTGACCTTAATGACACAGTAAGTACAGACAGTGGAATTGAGGAAGAATTGGGGTGTCTGAATGTATTGCCTGAGAGACTAGAATAATGGTGATACAACTGACTTCGGTAGAAAAGCTTCAGGGGGAACCAAGCTTGGATTTGGGGTTTCAGGTGAAGGCAGGGCATCTAAGGGATGCAGGAGGCAGGTGGGTTTGGACTGAACGCCAAGACTACAGCCCAGGTGAGTGACCTGCATCTTAAGTATAAATTAAGGGCTGTCTGCAGGGAGAACAGAGGGCCAGGTCTAAATCAGAAAGCAGGTGTGAAGAATCACTTCACATCTCCTAGTCATAATGAAACTCAATGAAGCACAATGGTCAGGGGAAGGGGAGAGCTGAGGGAACTCACTGTCCACAGTGATTGTGTGAAGGACTCTGCAAGATTTGACTTTTAAAATAACTAAATACCTTTTCAACAAGTTAATCTCTCAAGCAAAAGCTGAAGGTCCTAAAATTGGCTATGTGTAAGTGTAAACAAAGATGTCACAACTCTGTTCTATGAGGAAGGAGATGTGTTCACACAGCAAACCACTCAAAATGTAATCTGTGTCATCAGTGCTGATGTCAGGAAATCAACACATAGCTACATGAACCATGCTCCAAAGGAAAGTGATGGTACTGGTGGGAAGTGTGTGCCTCAACACACACGGACACACACGTGACATGTGCTCATGAGAAGGCATCTCTTCTAACGTACCCATGTGAATATGAGAACAAATTAAAGTATCAACTCCACAACTGTTCCAGTCCTTCTTGCTCTTTTGGTTTCCCCATTGCTGTCATTCAGCACAGATCTTCTGCTGTGTCTAGGTTGTTACAGACTGGTCAGAGGACAGAGAATGCACGGGTATCTGCAGATTCTGAAATAATAGCCAGTAGCAAACACAGCCACACTTTCCTCAGTCAATCCCTTGTTACCAGGAAGCAGCTCTATTTCCCTACCCCACCAAGCGTTGGGACAGATATCCAAATATATCTTTCTGAAATCACCTCTGTTCACACTCCAGACGGTGTGGCTGAGGAACAGAAATGGACTCCTTTCACACAGCTCCTATCTCAGCACATCTCCACCGAGGCATGGAGAAGCACCAGGTGGACACATCCTGCTCCAGCAGTACTGATCTTTGAGATTTATAAGAAGCCATTATCTACAAAGAAGTGTACAAGAGAAAGAACCTGACAAGTGTTCACATGACTTTGGCATCAAGCAATTTAGGCAAGTGTATCTGCTACTGAATATAAACTAAGTAAGCAATAGCCACTCAAACACTATGCTAAGCAAATGCGTCTACTATCTGTTCTGCATCTGTGGTTTCTCTGAAAACAGAATTAAACCAGGCCAAAAAACTCAGCTACTTCTGAAAGGAACTAGTCTTTCTAAAATGCTTAGAACACGCATGGCAATGCCTTTACAGTGGCTGTTTTTGATGCTTCAAAATGACCTTTCATTTAGATTTTAAACAGTTCAAAAAATATATTAGAGCTAGACTGCCTGGGTTTTATAGTCTGGCTCTATTTCTCATTAGCTGTAGGACCTCAGGTAAGGGGCTTCCCCCATCTGTAGCTCAATTTTCTTATCTGTATCTTGAGAATAACAATAGTATCTGCGGCAGTAGTTAGGAGGATGAAAAGTGTTAATAACCGTAAAGAATTTAGATTGATCCAAGTCATATATGATCCATAAATGAAACTCATTATGTTATAGTCAATTAAGCAGAAACACACAAAAAAATCTTTGAGAAGAATTTGATAAAATACTTTAAAAATAAGTTTATTATAAGTAACGAATATAAAATCTGACAGATGTTTTCAAACATTTTTGCAAAAAAAGTAAAACCCTCCCAACACCCCTCCCCCACAAAATATAAAATAAGAAATTGAACAGATAATACAAACCTAAACATGAAATTCTCATTCAGTAGCTGGTCCTAAAAGGTCTCAACAATTATATTCTAAGAAAAGATCCATTAAATTAGGAAGTCAGCAAACCACTGGACACTTGTACTTCCATTTGCTTTCTACTGCCATTATGATGCTCATTCAAAACGTCACAGACAAAAACAGGAACGTGTGATACTACTGCGTGTGACAGATAATCACAGTGCATGAATCTATGAAACCACAAACATATACAGGAATACTGGATGTGGAATTAAACACTGACTTAACATTAATTCAAGGAAACCTATATACATTTTAGCCTTTGGCATCTGGTCTAACATTTTTCTTCTTTATATAGACATCAATTTCTTAAATCTATAACCAGAATAAATTTATCTGAACACATTTCTCATCTGACACAGATTGTCCACAGCCAATTTCACATGAGGTAGTTGGGCTGTTCAATGACATTCTAGTGAAATTCTCATGACACATGGGAATATTATACATTAAGCATGCCATGAAACTGGCTCATTAGCTTTCTAGAAGCAACAGGATAATAGATCACCCTTCCCACTAGATCACCACTGACTCCAGATACACGTATAAATAGACACACACACACAGGAGTCTGCATGGATGAAATCAGCTTTGCAAAGGATACCAACCAACTCAGAATGGTTTCTGTGTATAAGGTACAAGAAGGAAATACTGACCACACTTTAAAATACATGAAATATTTAAAACAAGCAGGGTACTGTTCTTACATTCTCACATAGCTTAGCTGAAAACATTTGTTCACTCTGAAAGAGAAGTGATTAATAAGGGTAACCAAAGAATTTTGAAAACTTTTTCATTGCAGACTGGTGGTATTTTTTCCTTTTAATTAAAGGCTACACATAAACCACAGAGGAGAAAGATTAACGCATGCATCAACTGCACAAGGAGGCACGTCAGTGACTGTGTCATCACGCCCTACACCGCCTGAATGTGGCAGTGCAAGAAGAAATCATGCAAATGGTCACTGTGCATGGGACTGACTGAGACTGGATGGAACTGGTAACACTTACAGGGAAGGTTTAATAAACAGTACGTTTATGAAATGCTGAAAGGACCCCTAACAACCTTATAATAAAGTCTTAAAATACCATTGAGACAGTTAATAAAATTGTTATGTCATTACTGTGAAACCCCTGAGTAAGCAACTGCAAATTACAAAGGGACGCAGAGAAGTAGAACGTGGTCCTCAATGCAGCCTTCTGTGTACGTGTCACAGGATACAGGTGCACCACTCAGACTGAAGTCTGCACATGAGCTGTGTCAGATTACAAAGTCAGGCCTCTAAGACCAAACACAATAGCTCAGCTAACAGAACAATGGCTTAAAATATATTTTACTTAACTTAAAAATACTACATTTAAAATTTTTTAATTTTAAAAAGGTTGCTAGTTTGGCTTAAGAAAAACAATGAAACATAAGGGTAGGGGTGACATAATGGTGACTAGTTGTAAACCTGTGACTAACATCAGAAGCAACTGGTTTTAATCAATGATCCAGAAGTGCACCATTATATAATCAAGTAGGACATGGTAGTTCAGTAGAAAAAAACATGACAATTGTTTTCCTCCAGAAAGTTTCCAAAATGCTTCACATCATCATTTACTGCTCATGACCCTCTGACTCTATTGGCCTTATCTGATATTTTGTTATATATGAGTTTTCATACTCAATTAGGTTTCCTTAAGAAATCTCTCACTTCAGTTGTTTCCTCACTTCAAATTTAGTGAAGAAAAGTGTACTTTACTTATTAGTCTTTACCACATATTTCTCATTTTCTCCAAGTATAAAGTTGAAAGCATTTTCAGAAATATATATGAAAGGAACAACCAAAAAGAGAAGAGTACAAATTTTTCCAGCAGCCCTCCTCTAATAATAGGTTGCCTCTCCTAGATGTCACAAATAGTGTCCACCTGTTTTCCAGTCACAAATCGGAACAAGAGTTCCTTAAGAAGCTCCTGCAGTTTGGGAGGGAAAAAGGAATCCCTGTGGTTATGCAGCTCTAGGCTAGGAAGAGCTAGATGCTCTGCCTATGAGTATGTGAATGGGTAGGACAGATATAAGAGGGAAGAGATCTGGTGTGTTGATGGGGGCACTGCTGACAATTTTCAGCAGCAAAGAAGAAAAATCCCTATGGAGTCAGAAATCCCTCATTATGGAATTAATTATGGACATTAAAGGAAGCTCATGTTCAGAATGACATGCAAATAATGATGAGAAGGTGCCTCAAGCCACTAACTTACACATCCTAATGAATACCATCCTTCAGAGTCAATTCCCCAAGGGCCATATGTTCAAAATTTTGAGAGCTCCTTTTCTGGAATCCCCTTTCTGAGCTGGACCAAAAGCTGATGAGAAAATCCTCTCCTCCTCATAATTACAAGCTGGTTTGGCCCCCAAAAGATATCCTTCCAATTTAACATTTTTCACCAGTATTAGCTATAATAAATCTGATTTGCTTTCAAAGGGCAAAAGACTTGCCATCATTGAAAGTATTTTGTCCAGTTCAACAAATTTACACAGTTTCTACCAAAGTATATTGTGGGGAAAAGTACAGGTGTGATGAAATTCTGTGCGTGGAGTGCCTTTCAAGGAAAGGCTCAGCAAAATGTTACTTATTCATGTCTACTAATACTTAGAAGACACAGTCCCTTTGTCATGTTCTCCCTACAGATTATGCTAGAAATGGAATCCTAAAAATGTTCTGAGCAATGAGAGTTTTCTCATCTCTTCTCACCATCAAGGTGAAAGCAAGCTTAGGTGTCTCAGAAATCTTTGAGTTGTGAAGAAAAAGTTTTAAGCATCTTTTCTCATTGCTCCCTTCTTGGAAAGTGACTGCAAATCAGCACAAATTATGACTTTAAAACGGAGAAGTAAAATTAGATCCAGGAGGAAGCTCTGACTATCCCGCTATTCAGGTCCAGTTGAATTTATTTTTTAATATTAAGTTCAATTTCTAGTTATTTTATTAAGGATCCTCATTTTTTACACATCTTAGCAAACTTTCATACATCTCGGGTAAGTTTAGTATGCTCCAATAAAGAAAACACCTATCAAAACACATTATTTTCTTTCTACAGGGCTGGAAAAGGGTCATTGGAAAATGTAACTTATTTAAGTTATTCAGTCTGTCTGATCTGGGCTCCCACTGATCCCAGATAATATTAAGCCCTTCTTCCCCAGAAAATTGAGTCTTATGTACCTAGGCAGTACCAGTATAAATACAAAATGGCCACAGTGAACATCTTTCCTTTTGTGCGTATTCAGAGCCTTGCAATCAGAACTGAGGTATTTGCAGAGTACTCACCTCCTCTTCAAGAGACCACAAGAGTTCACCTGAGGGGACAGGGAGCATCAGCAGTTGCTTAGAACAATCCTGCTTCACAACACTTACAATCTCCTGGTAGCATCCCCTCTCAATGGAACAATGCCTAAGGCATCTTCATTCTAAATATAAGCAAAGACTTGCTGCTTTTTCTTGATCCTTTTCAGGAGGTTGTGTCAGGGGTAGGAGTCTAAATTATTACCTAGGCCTGTCACCATATTCATATCAGTCCGAGAAGGAGATACATATTAAGGACTCACAGGAATGTGAGAAAAACAACACCACACCTCAACAGCTGCAAACAGCAAATGCTAAAATACAAAATATCATTTTAGATTTTCACTGTAGCCTTAAAACATTTTATGTTGCTTTTCTAAGTTTAAGCATTTCCCAGAAGTCTTTGTGTAAACAAATTACATGCTTCATTAGTCTGTGCTAAATAAATGCCCATTTGTTTAAAGGCAGATAAAAGACAAAATCGATCTCCCTCCTTACATGGAACCCTTTGGCTAAAGAGAGAATTCTCTTTGCTCTAGGGATCTGCAGTAGGAATAGCATCATCAAGAGCTGCTCAATTTACTCGAGCAGCTTCCACCCTGGAGAGCTACCTGATGCTGGTGTTGCTCTTCCAGTAGAAGGAAGGAGCCTCTTCTGGGAAGGCACCCATTGCTTCTCTCCAATGTACTCTAGGAGGGCCAGAGTCTGGGCATCACACCGTGCAGAAGAATGCACACCCAGCATGGCTTTCTGAAATATTTAAGTCCCATCTTTAACCTCTGATACTGTCCCAAAGCTTTTGAGATTGATGAACAGCTAGCTGCATTTAGCCTGCTCTGCACTTTTGGTGATAAAACCAAGATTGAGAGGAAAGCAGATTCAGAGCTGTGATCCCTGAAGGACTGCCAAGGCTGGATCCTGATGCTGGTTCACTTAAGAATGCTGCTGAGTAAACTTTCTCTACTTCTCACCCTCCGTTTAGCTATTTTATTTAAATGGCCTCTTCCTCTTTGAAAAAAAGGACATCATTTAATGGAATTTGGTAAACTAGAATTTAATCTAATGGCTCTTCCACACTGTATGCAGAAGAATCATGTGGAGAATTTATCCAAATACAGATTTATGAGCCACCCCTCAACCTTTTTGGTTCTTTAGGTCAAGATAACGCCTGGGACCTGCTCTTTGAATAAGCACTTCATATGACACTAATGCAGACATGGTCCAGATCACACTTGGAAATCACCTGGCTCCTGTACTTACACCCCTTGGCCTCTAAACCTTGCTTTTGGAGTAGGGTAATAATCCCTTTGAGTAGCATAGTTTCCTTGTGATGTCCAATTAAGATAATGCACAGGAAACATGCTGGCAAAAGCTAGGCACTAGGTAGGTGTCATTGCAAACAACCTGTCTCCCTGTTCCCACACTGTTCTCTGACGGGTTAGGACACGATACTCCTCAGAGCCATAGTCCCCTGCCTGCCACCAGGGATGGCACTTCTTGTCCATGTCTTCTCCACTTCTCACAACTTCATGGTCATGCAAATGCCCTGAGCATCTTTACTACACAGGCTCTTATCACCAAAAGAGCCATGGAGAAGAGGATCTGCTGAAGAATGTCTTGGACAGCAAACTCCACATGGCAATAGGTTCTACGAGGGGGCTTATACTGTCTCTAAGTATCTAGTCTAATTCTAAGCTGGCTGAAACACTGGCTATGAATTATAGTCCTTGATATAAAAATATGCTCATTTTCAGCTTGGGTTTGGGTGATCCATTACAACTAAAATTTAAAAATAAAACAATACATAGTGATAGCAAATTCATTTCTCGAATCTGCTCTTGTAACTAGCTGTTTAAGTCTTTAACAGCTATGATTTGGTTTCCAGTAGGCCCACTGAACTGAAGTATATAGCACCTTGATTTTTAAACACATAAAACATATATGAATTTTAAAAAAATTATATATAAAAGCACTGGTTTAGCCTCCTCCTCGTCACACCCCCCCAAGTGAAGGGGTGGAGAGGATTGAGGCTGCTGCTGGAAATTAAGTAGGGCAACAAAATACTCGAGCAAACTTTATTCCCTGAAGTTAAGAGGCGCTGTCCTGCAGCCGTCATACCACCTCATCAGACTCCAGCCCGTGGACCTCATATAAGGTGTCCAGTATGGCCAGTTGCTTTTCCATAGCAGGGAGGTAAAGGCTGAGGTCTCTCTGCATCCCAATACTGAAAGCTTCTTTCTGGTGGTCACCTTCCTTTATAGTTAACGCAGCCACAAAATCTTCATAGGAAGGAGCTGCCCTCAGAGCTAACTGCAAAAGAATCAGCCATGAGAACCTGCATCTTGTCTGTTTCTCACACACTTACTCTTATGCACGTTCGTTCTCTCTCTCTCTCTCTCTCCAACACACACATATGCACAAGGAGCTGAGAAGAGCAAGAGTAAAGAAATACGAATAACCTTTTTATTCATGGATTCTTAGAAGCAAAGATGTACTAAACTATCTTAAGGATGAATAATGCCATCATGTCAGGGAATGTTGAGAATGAGTTTGAGAAAAGCTCCCTTCTGATCCATAGTGTGATCCAGACTATTACCCTTGAATCTGCAGGATCTACCCGAATGCATTTTACCATTACGTAAAATTCCACGTGGCCAGCCCTCCAGGGCACCCCACTCTCACATCTACATCTCATTTTCATATACATTTCTCTGCCTATCTGTATTCTCTCACATGGGTATTTCCTTTGAATCCGTGCATATGCTTTCTAGAAATGAAGGAAGCTAACATTTGTTGTTAGCTTGTACACTGATGCCTTAATGTATTTTATCCAGTTAATCTTCATAAGAAACATGTAAAGTTTGTTTGCTTGTTTATTTATTTATTCTGAGACAGAGTCTCATTCTGTTACCCAGGCTAAAGTGCCATGGCATTAGCCTAGCTCACAGCAACCTCAAACTCCTAGACTCAAGCAATCCTTCTGTCTTAGTCTCCCAAGTAGCTGGGACTACCGGCATCTGCCACAATGCCCAGCTAATTTTTCTACCTTTTTTTTTTTTGCAGTTTTTGGCCAGGGCTGGGTTTGAACCCATCACCTCAGCCATATGAGGCTGGTGCCCTACTCCTTTGAGCCATAGGCGCCACCCCTAATTTTTCTATTTTTAGTAGAGAAGGAGTTTCACTCTTGCTCAGGCTGGTCTCAAACTCCTGAGTTCAAGGGATCCACCTGCCTTGGCTTCACAGAGTGCTAGGATTGTGAGCCGCTGCTCCTGGCCCCCACCCTATACAGTTTATATCCCTATTTTGCAGATGAACTTCATACAGCTAATGAGTGCCAAGGCCAGGATCTGAACTTAAGATCATCTCTGTGCTTTTCAACCACACCACCACTCTACACTGCTTCCCTAATGGAAGCATGAAGGGAAAAGCTCCTCATCCTTCCCTCCTATGCAGGCCAATATTCCCTAAGCTTGCTAAAATTTTCTTTCTGATATTCACTCGGGTGGCTCTGCTGGTTCCTACAGATTTCAGCAGAGGCTTTTTGGAGAATCTTGAATTATCATTCCATGGTTGCTTTCCCAATCTTTCGTGTTCTTTGAAAGTCTTTGAGAATCAACCCTCTTCATTTCTACTATAAGAGAGTGAATGGCATTATCCATGCAGTGGCTAAAGCACAGGCTCAGATGAAGCAGACCTGGACTTGAATCTCAGATCTTTCACATATTAGCTTGAGAAATGTAAGCAAAGCGCTTAACCTCCTAAAACCTCAGCTTCCTTTTCTGTAGAAAAAGATTACTACCACTATCCTTATTTTAAAGATAAATGGGATACAGTCTGTTGCCTTGCACATGCTACTCAAATAATGCTAGGAAGAAAAGGAACAGGAGCATAGAAAATGAAGAGAAGACAGTTACCCAAAGACATAATGTGAGAAAATCTCCCCCAAATGAAGGATAAGTCTCTGGATGTAAAGACCTAACCAGGTGCTCAGCACAATGACAGATACAGACCAAAAGGGCACATTGTGAAGGTTCAGAACATGGGGATAAAGGGCAGATTCTAAAAACACTCCAAAGAGGACTAGGAACAGTTTTTGTGTAATGCAACAAGAATGACATTAGATTTTACAATATCAACAGTGGAAGCTGGAGGATAATAGAGTAATACCTTCAAAATACTGAGGAAAAATTATTATTAACCTAGAATTCTATACCTGGCCAAACCAACACTCTAGAAAAAAGGATAAAACCAATAATAGAATTCAATTATCTAGTGTGACTGAAGAGAAACCCAAAGAAGTCAAATGACGGCTAGTTAGTGACCAGGATGGAGGTACAGCCTGGCCTGGGCATCAGTTCAGTAGACTATAACTGTTCGAGGATAAAAGTGCAGTATTTGGTTGGCAAAGGAGTCAAATTCTTTAGATGTAAACGATGTTTTCCTGAGCAACTGTGATCAGTTAAAATAAATTTGACTCTGCAAATTAGCACGTTAGAAAGCCGGATGCAGTGGCTCATGCCTATAAACCTAGCATTCTGGGAGGCCAAGGCAGGTGAATTCCCCGAGTTCAGGAGTTTGAGACCAGCCTGAGCAAGAGCGAGACCCCATCTCTAAAGAATAGCTGGGCATTGTAGCAGGCATCTGTAGTCCCACCTACCAGGGAAGCTGAGGCAAGTAAATCACTTAAGCCCAAAAGTTTGAGGTTGCTGTGAGCTATGATGCCATAGTACTCTACAGAGGGCGACAAAGTGAGATTTTGTCTCAAAAAACTGAATAGACCTTCCATAGTAGAGATGACTTGGAAAACAGCAGAGAGGATAAAAGGATTAATCTAGCTATAAACTTAACTCCTTTATTGATCAGGCTATTGCCAAATACTTGACATCATCTTAAATACCTGCAACATTAAAAATTATTGGCAATAATAACTAACACCTACAAAATATTCTTGGGTATTACCTAATTTCTTTGTGTCTCAAGTTTCTCTGGTTTATAAGTGGAGGAAATAGCAGAACCTATCTCAAAGTTAGGAGATTCATAAATTTATGTATGTCAAGTACTTAAAACATCTAATATGTGGTAAGTGCTTGAAATTATAAATTGTGGTTGTAATTCTTGGTAGTAGACATAGTGATTCTACTTCTAGGAACCTATTTTGAGGAAATAAGAGTGTTAGTAAAAAAAAAATGCATATAAATAGATGCTGTTTTATTTCTAAACTTAGAAGCAGCTTAAATTTCTAACAAGATAATCAGGCAAATAAATTATGATACTACCATACTGAGGAAATACTATGCAGTCACTAAAAATGGTGTTTGTTCAAAGCCCTTTATGGCATTTAAAAGTGGTCATGATAGGCCTGGCGCCTGCAGCCTCGTAGCTAGGGTGCCAGCCACATACACCAGAGCTGGCAAGTTCAAATCCAGCCCATGCCTGCCGACAACAATGACAACCACAACAAAAAAATAAAAATAAAAAATAAATAGCCAGACATTGTGGTGGGTGCCTGTAAAAAATAATAATAAAAAAATAATAAATTACTATAAATCAGAGAAAAGAGCTAGGTTAAAAGTCATATTAAAGACTCCTGCTTAGGAGTTTCCTAGCATTCAACTCTATGACACTGTCTTTCCATGGCTACATTTGACTAAGACTGACCTTTCCATGGATGGAAGAGTCAGAGTCTCACTGCTGACATAAAGAGGCCATCTACCCCTGCTATTTCATAAAGCAAGCGAGGTGATTTGCCAGTGGCCTATGATTCCCATGTTTGTGTTCTTCTTCCTAGTTTAACATCCTGGGAGGGTGGGGGTGGTGGGTAACCAGAGCCAAAACACTTGAATACAAACATCTTCACAATGAAAATAAATTGGATAAGAAGAAATTTCTAGCTCTAGCCACTGCCATACCTAATACAGTTAACATTCAAAGACAAAATTCACCTAATAAAAAAAAAAATCAAGACCTGAGACTAACAAGATTGAATACAATGGGCAGCAGAGGGAGCTATTAGCTTGAATTCATCCTTGAATGCATCGTTTCCCCAAATGGTAGGTATTTAGGGTCGCTTCTTCCTACCAACATCTGCAGGGATAAGCAATATTTTTCCCACCCTACCAGAAGGGCTACCATTTCTGAGGCAAATCTCCACAGGGTCATAGGAACTGGATAGAGTTATTCTCATTAAGCAAGCTCTTTGCCAATCTAGACACTTTTTATTGTTAACATGTCCACACACCAAAGTCCTATACATTTGAAGGAAATAAACATTGAGTTCTTCTCCTCAAAAAACAAAGCAAAAACACCATATACACAAAATACCTTGCCTCTCACCATCAGAACTAGGAGCAGGAGTACTTACCGCAAAAACCCCTCGAACTACCCAGCCATGGTGTTGCCGTAGTGTTTTACCATATGCGTTATCTTGAAAAGAAGAAAAACTCTATGAGGAACAATTTTGTCAGAATTTGATGTGCTTTTTGTATAATGCGCTTTTAATGTAAGTAGTAAGTAGCACAGTCCTACTGGTATTTAGATCTGATATAAAAAACCAAATTATATAATTTTGTACCCCCACATAGGAATGAGTAAATAGGAAACAAGCCCACATGAATTTTTTTTTTTTTTTTTTAAGAAAAACAGATACTTCCACTCTTACCCTGGATTAATATATCTAAACTTCAGCTTATTATTAATATCACAATGGAAAAGTTAATACATATAACAAAGTAAAAAGGAAAGACTATTGAAACACTGAGACTAAATACAAGTAGCAATACACACATTAAAAAATATATATAAATGCAGTTCTCTGAGAAGTTGTGTGACTCTGAGCCGGCCTCTCAGCTGCCCGCCCTCACCATCTGCTCCTCCTCCCTTTGTAGAATGATCTCAAAGGTTCCTTCCAGTGCTATCATTCCGGGATGCCAAATGTTTATCCTGAATAGTCCCATGACCCTGGATATACAGTATTAAAGCTATAAACTTTTAAGAATATTACGGAAAGGTGCTCACTTTGGGAACATATATACTAAGAATATTATGGAAAGACTTGAAGTCATCAAGCTAAAGTAACTGGTGAGACCAATTAATAAATGTTTTTCGTGTTTTATACTTCAACTATAACAACCTATTATTTTTGTTTCAGAGGGTTTTAAAATGAGATTTTACAATTGGAATATAATCATTTCAAATTAAAAAAAAAAACATCCCAAGAACAAGATGCATGTATTTTACGTGAAAGATATGTTCCTACAGTCTTTGGATAACTCAATATGTGCACAATTCAAGGCTGATTTTTCCACAGAAATAAATGCATTCTTGGGAGGTACAGGTCTATGTCGCCATGGTGCATTCTTATTTCAATGCTCCATTTCATTTTCTAAGTATCACCCCCAGTAGTTACAGAGTATTAATTTCTAATTAATAGCACAGTGTATAATGGGGCTGTTTCACCACTTTCATGTTTTTCCACATTTAAATTCTGTATTCTGAACTTATTTATTTTTATGTAGTACTTTTAGCACTATTACAAGTATTACCACCATTTCACAAATGCGTAGGTGATATCATAATAGGTTATGAACATACATAATAACAAGAGCAGATGTTAAAATAACAGAAAGACACTAAAACCACAAATACAGATTCCTATGCAGTGAAAAGCAATGGGGTTCACAGAACACTGTCTGAAGTATCTACTGAGGGAAGTCAGGTATTTGCATTTTGCTGGCCAAATTAGTGCTGTCATGTGATTGCAGCTTGAGCAGTTTGCCACTTACTCAAGCCCCCACCTTTGAAATTATAGAATTCTAGTCAACTTTTATTTTAAAAATTTGAATAAAGCTTTATTAATACTTTTAGTGCATCTATTTCAATTTTATATTATCCCTATTTGTATGAAATACAATTATGTATTATATAAAAATATATATTCAATATACAAAGGTCTGAGTTCATAAACTCATCCTAGAAAAAGTGCTACATACCTCATTGCTAAGTATCACTATGGTCACCTTCAAAGTGCTCCCCTTGGGAAGTTATACCCTGATGCCAGTGCCTGGTCTACCCTTCAAAGCAATTCTGGAACTCTTTCTCTGGAATGATCATAAAAGCCATCCTTCTATGGAGGTTTGACAATTAAGGTCATGAACCTGCTACCATGCCTTAATGTTGGCAGTACTGTATAAAGAACTTAGTAAGGTTTTACAACCTTGGTATATCAATGTCTCTCAGATGTGTTTGTGTGGACACGTGGTGGTATCTTGCTGAGTGATGTTCATTACTACTGTTGTGTGGTTTTGTGTGCCATACAATGATAGCTTAGATGGTCATTCTAGAAAAAGAGTTCCAAAACTGCTTTGTGGGTAGATGAGGCACTGGCACCAGTGTCTAGCTTCCCAAGGGGAGTACCTGGAAGGCGACTGTAGTGATTCAGCAATGAGTGTGGAGCACTACTTCTAGGATGAGTTTGAGAGCTTAACTGTCAGAACGTGTATATTATAATGTATTCTATATTAAAGACTATCCATCTGAAATATAACAACAGATTTCCCTGGTTATCTAAAGTATTAGGAACAGGTTGGAATGCGACCACCCAGTGTGGTGAAACTAAAGCAGAAGTGATAAATGAAGACTCTTAGAAACAGAAAAGCCTAAGATTAAATTTAGTTCTTTTCTTAGAACAGTCTGAGTAGACTAGGGCAGGGTGAAAGAGCTATGTCTCAGATCACACATAAAACTTTAACTGTTTCTCTGTAACGGGACATACGGTATCAGGGAAATTTTAGAAAATATACAAAGTCTTAGTAAGGATACTTGAGAAAAGTGAAGAAAAGGGTTGCTTACCACAAATACTGATGGACAAAGAATACTATGCACAGCCTCTAACAAAAATCAGCAAGACAATCAAATTTACAAAAATTTGAGGAGCCATCTGGTTTGGCAAGAGTTCAGAGGTCTGTGGAAAACCTCCTGAGGCAAGTTACTGAAGTAAGGTGGGAATCCTTTTTCTTGTGAGCCTATTCCAGGCAGGCCATGGAATGTCATTATAAACAAATTAAATACCACTAAAAATCTGCTGGTAGATATTTACAATGAAGAGCTGCTCTACTCAGCAAGAATTTCGTGTGAATCTGTCATGCTCCACACACTGGGCTAGGCAACAGGATCCTGGGGTGATTTAAGCTCAATCTCCTGCCCTGGAGAAGCTGATGCTTTGTAAGAGAAACAGTTGTTTAACAAGTTATGATTACAGAATTCACTAACTGCTACAGTAGGGAGTTGAACACAGTGCTACAGTAACAGAAAGAAGAAACTGAGCCAGGTTGAAGGTCTCACCCAACCTGTACCCAGATGGAATAAAGCCATTTAGTTGCACAAATTGGACCTCCGTTTTCTTCTCATTTCATGCCTCAGAATAATCTTTCATCTTTGGCTCCATAACCTTTCATTTGGTGCCAAACTTGGGATGGGGAGAAGCCCCTGTATGGGTCCAAAGCATACCCCATCAGACCCAGCTAAACCATCCCTTCTTCTGGTGAGATGAAAGAAAATGGGAAATCTTTCCGACCCTGCCTAAACTTCATCCATCTAATGGTGAGCTTTTTCATCTAAAACTCCTTTTCTAAACTTTTTAAAACTTCTCTTTCTATCCTTTACTCTTAACTTCCTTTTTCCCTCTCTCTCCATCTCTGGATCTCTTTTTTCTCCTCCATTTTTTTCCCCACCTGGTTTCACATGTGAAGGCTCACTTCCCTGATCCCAGCCCTGGTCACCCCAGCGAGCCCAGTGCCTTGTGTTTGGGGATGCCGTCTTGTAGGCCTGAGCTGTGGCTGGTTACCCAGCCTTGCTCCTCTGGTGCCCTACTGTGGGCCTAGACTCCACCAGCTGGTTATGGTCATGTGCAGAGGCCAGATCCTCTTCTGACCAAAGTCATGCCAGGAGTCCGGATACTCTCCTGATGCCAGCCATGCCAGTTGGTCCATTGCTGTACCGTAGGCTGGACCATTTTCAGTAGTTCTGTGAGCCAGCCTCACTGTCCAGTGCTCTCCTGGAGGTCTGGATAAATTTTTGGCTAACAGCCACACGCAGAGGCCAGGTACTCTTTGGCTGCAGTCTTGGTCATTTCGTTCCTCCTTTTCCCACTCGAAAGTCCTCTTTATATTTTAGCTTTAATCTATCTCATTTATTTTCTACCAGTTTCCGATATAGGTACTACTCTGTCACAGATTCCCCCTTGTTCACCTCTAAGCTGTCTTGTAACTCACTTCAAGCCTCTTAAGCTCTATCCTGACCACAAGCCAAAATGTCTCATTTTTTCCTGTAATACTGCTTAGTCTTATGCACAAGCTTGACAGTGGCTTACAGTGGCCTCAACATGGCACCTTCGATCTCTTAATTCTCACTGATCGCAATGATTACTGTCAAAATTAGGAAAATGGTGGGAGGTCCCTTATATGCAGGCATTTCTGATACTCCGAAACATGCTTTCCCTTTGTTTGTCCTGTGAACCCTCTCAGATTCTCCTGGCACGGATAACACTGGCTTCTCCTGATACCCTTCCACCCTCCTGCTCCTTTCCAACCCCCTCTTACAATCCCTCCATTCTCTCGATCAGAACACCCGGGAAATTTCTCTCTGTGAGATACCTCTCTTCCGTCTATAACCTCCTACCAGCCACCCATTCTCACTGCCCTCCAACCACTGAGTCCATATCCCTCCCTTAAACAATACCCTTCCTTCCATTGCTCCCGACCTGCCTCCCACTGCCTTCAACTGCAAATGGTAGAAAAAAAAATGGTGGAATTTCTCCCAGGACCCTCAGACCTCCCAGTGAGATCTCAGTGATCTGGCCTTCAAGGTGTGGCAGTGCCTCTCAGAGCTCCAGTATTGGCTTCTGCCATTAAGCAAAACCCAACTACTATTTAAAACTTAGCGAGCCATTCCAAAAAAAACCCCAAAATCTTCCTCAGGACTGTGCTTTAAAAATGTAGCAAACCAGGCTTCTGGACAAAGCAGTGCCCCAAATCTAACTCCCCCCACCCCCAAACTGTGTCCAGCCTGCACTGGTCTGGCTCCCAGGTCTTTCTGAAGATCTGATACAGACACTCTCAGAACATGGCTCAAGTTCCCTCCTGAGCCTAGATGCAAAGGACTGACAACCTCCAGAAAATCAGAATGCCTCTGGACATCGTCCTGGAAAACTGAACTCTAGGTATTTTTGCTTATAAAAGGTAAGCCAATCCTTTCTTTTCTAACAAACACAGGAGCAACTTCATACATGCTGCCACCTTGTAAAAATCCTCTAAAAACGGGTAATGAGTATTAGATTGCTGGCAGCCCTGGCAACTCCAACTGGTTCCCACCTCTCACTGTCCATCTTCTTCTTTGATTATTGTCTGATAAAGTCACTAATTACGATTTTTTTCTCAATCTCAGTTTTGAACCAGTAAACTTCCACCTCACGTCTTGATTTATTAACCAGATGGTCAACCAAAAACAACTCCTCATATCCTTGTCTTACTGGACACCAACAAGCTCAAGACTGAAAAAGCCAAAGAGTTCCTGTAGACACCAGTCTCTACCCTATCCCCCTCCCATTCCCTTTACAGGCAGCCCACACAGCCCCTCCCCCCACAGGAAGTAGTCAAAGAGATGCCATGGCCATCATCCCACCTCCTCACAATAGACTAAGAAGACTGGAATGATAGGGTCAAACCCTGCCCAAATAGAGTGGACCTGCCTAAAAGAATCCACCCCTTACCCTTTCCCATCGGATGTCCCATCTAGGAAAGGTAAAGAAGCCAACCCCCACCCTCCCAACAGATGTCCAACCCAGGAAAAGGAAAGTCCCGACCCCCACCTCTCTGACCTTTAAATCCCCCACCTGTCATTGGATTTCTTTGTGTTTGGAGGTCTCACCTCGTCTATACCCAGGTGGAATAAAGCCATTTTAATTGGGAAAGAAAGAAAAAAAGAAGGAAGGAAGGAAGGAAGGGAGGGAGGGAGGGATGGAGGGAGGGAGGGAAAGGAAAGAAAGGAAAGAAAGAAAAGAAAAACAAGAAAGACAAGAAAGAAAGAAAGAGGAAAGGAAAAAGGAAAAAAAAAAAAAAAACAAAAAAAACAAAACAACTGAGTCAGCCTTGGGCCTAGGGATGAACAGCAAATTCTCAGAAGGAGTCTTCAAGGCAGGGTTGCGTAGAGAGAAGGATGGTGGCTGCAGATGGAGGAAGCTCCATGGAGCTGTGAAAAGTCAGCTGGGCAATGGTAAGCATGGGGCTGGGGCCCAAATGTCAGGACCTTTAACCACCATCTCAAGAATTCCAAACTTGTACCTGAAGCATAGTGGGCAGTTTTTAAAAATACATTTATCACTTTTTGCTGATTCACAGATAATTATGTCTATTATGAAAAATCAGAAAAGATATTTAGAAAGAAGAGAAGTAAAGAGACCTATAATACTTTCTCCCAGAGATAACCACAGTGGGCATTTTCGGGAAATACTTTTTCACTCTTTTTTCCTATAGAGAGAGTATTATTTTCTTCTGTTAACAAAGTCATGATCATTCTGACTTGGAATTGTGGTAGGAAAGTAATAAGATGAGATGCACGCTCTTCTTTTTTTAATTAAATCATAGCTGTGTACATTAATGCAATCATGGGGTACAATGTGCTGGTTTTATATACAATTTGAAATATTTTCATCGAACTGGTTAACATAGTCTTCATGGCATTTTCTTAGTTATTGTGTTGAGACATTTATATTCTGCATTTAGTAAGTTTCACCTATACCCTTCTAAGATGCACCATAGGTGTGATCCCACCAATTACCCTCCCTCTACCCACCCTCTTCCCTCTCCTCCCCTCCCCTCCCCTTTCCCCAAATTTTTGTGCTGTAATAGGGTTATAGCTTTCATATGAAAGCTATAAATTAGTTTCATAGTAGGGCTGAGTACATTGGATACTTTTTCTTCCATTCTTGAGATATTTTACAGTCTGTAGACTGTATGTGTCCTGGTCCCTGAGCCTTCCGGTCCAGAGCATACTTGGTCAGACAAACTGCTAGTTTAAAAAGGGCTCTGGACTCAATGCTACTCCTGCACTGAGACCCTTACATGGGGTACCTTTCCCACACTTTGCCATTCAAGTCAACCATTCAGAAAAGCCACTCTACATACTTTCTCCTAAAGGATAGGAAGAAGACAAGAAGGACAGGTACTGAGTCTAAAGAGCACAGGCACCCTGGCCTCAGAATGAGGAAATGTTTGTACAGCAGTATGATTTGTGTCTTCCCACCTTGCCAGGCTGGAGGAAGCAGATGGTCCTTGTTGTGCCTGTACTTTGCCAGAAGAGAGTCCCACCTGGCAAAGTGTGGGCCACATGGTCATGGGAGAAGAGGAAGTCACAGAATTTGGGGTGAGTCCTGATAGGTCCAAGAAGACCATGACTTCTAGGGCTACAAATATTCCTGCCATGTGAAGCTGCATTAAAATAACATGAAGTCTAAGCCTGACTTATTTTGGTTACTTAGAGATTAGATAATTAAATATACATTAATCTTCACTATAATAGCAATTCATTACTATTCGCATGTTCTATAACGGGGGAGTATTTTTGGCCTCTGAAAGACATAAATGATACCTTTTTCCCAGTTCTTTGAGATGTGTCAGTTCCCCAGAAACTGAGTCAAAATTTCCAAGTAGGAAGCTTTGACAATCACCTTGCCCAATTCTCTTCCTTTTATAAATGAAGATCTGGAATACCCAGAAGTAGTGACTTTTCCAAGGTCACAAACCTAAAATCAATGAGAATACAGGGCATTCCTGTCATATCAAACCATTCTTTAAAAAAGAAAAAAAACCAACAAAATACACCTAATGTTTATTCTTGATGAAACAAAGATATAAAAATGAAAAATACGCCTTTTTTAGCCATTTCCTAAAAGAATTAGCACCTTTTTCTAGTTATAGAAACACCACAGATCTGATTTCTTTACTAGTAACTCAGAAACTTGCTATGAGGTATCAAGATCCATGTAATACCAACTCTAATATAGAAATGGGAAAAGGATGGGTAATCTAACATATGCTGCTAAGAAAACTGATTTTCTAACTAGAAACAATACATTTACATCCCTACTTTATACCAATCTGAAAAGTAAATTCTAGGAAGATTTACAGACATGAAAAGCAAACCTATAAGATTTTGAGAAGAAAATATCAGAGAACATCTTTGTGATCCCAAGGAAGAAAGGGATTTCTTAAGATATAAAAAGCACAAACCATAAAAGAAAAGAATGACATGTCACATAAAATTTCTGTATGCCAAGACATCATAAATAAAGAGATAAGGCTTGCCACAGACTGAAAGAAGAGATTTACTAACTCTTAATTGAAAAATATTGATTTCCAGAATATTAAGAACTCTAATGAATCAATGAAGAAAAGAAAACATAAGAGAAAATGGTCAAAGTACATGAACAGGCAATTTGCTGAGGAAGAAATCAAACTGCCAATGAAAATAGGAAAGGCTGCTCAACCTTACTAGTAACCTAAGTAACTCTGGCAATATTCTATCATTTTATAACCATCAGACTCAAATTTTAAAGTCTGACAACAAGTATTAATGAGAACGTGCAGCACTAGGAACTCTCACTATGCTGCCAGTAATTACAGACTTTGAAGAGCAATTTGGCAGTATCTAGTAATGTGGTTTAGCCATTCCAATTCTATTATATACTAGACCAGCAAGTTCAGTATCATCTAGGAGCTTGTTAGAAATGTAATCTTGTACCTTACCCCACACCTGCAGAGCAGTCTGTGTTTTAGGGAGTCTTCCCAGGATGATTAACTAACAAAGGCTAGAGTTTGAGCATCACTGCTCTGGCAACACAGCTTCTCAACTAGTAAGGCCTAGGATAAATTACAAGTATATAAATTATCAGAACCCCTGGGCCAGTCACCCTTAGGTATTAGCTACCCCCTCCTTTTCCTAGTACACTGTTTAGACCTTAAAATTGCCTATATGACAGAGAATAAGTGCAAAAAGAACATGTACATTACAGCATCATTTGCATTAGTAAAATTCTGAAATCAACTGTGTCCGCTAACAGCATATTAGTTTTTCAAAACTGTGGTCTATTCATGATATGTGCAACAAAATGAAATAACAGGGAAAATGAATGAGGCAGGATTATAAGAATCAATAGTGGATGCATCTGAAAACAATACTACTGAATGAAAAAGGGAGCATGTGTATAATATGGTATCATGTACATGAATTTACAACTTGCAGTTTAATACTCGGTACTGTTTATGGACACATAAATATATAATAAAAGTATAAATATATAGTAAAAATATACAGTCATTACATTATGATAAACAGCAAATTCAGGATGGTGATCTTTGAAAAAAGGATACCTATTCATATACTTTGACCATTGTTCTTAGGTTTTCTTTTCCTCACTGGTTCATGGGAGTTCCTTATATTTTCTAGACATTAATGCTTTCCAGTCATGAGTTATAAATATCTTCCATCAGTCTGTGGCAGGCTTTTTCTCTTTGTAATGCCAATACTGCCAGTAAGAAGCATTTGCTGTGAGTGGTTCTATGTTTCAAAATATTTTGGGGATAATCAGTCAAGTTATGATTTGATGCTGATTATCTGATTTTGTGTTCTGACTTATCTCTCTCACTTATGTCTCCTAGTCTGTGAAAGCTTTTTTTTTTTTTTTTGTGAGACAGAGCCTCAAGCTGTCACCCTAGGAAGAGTGCTGTAGCATCACAACTCACAGCAACCTCCAACTCCTGGGCTCAAGCGATTCTCCTGCCTCTGCCTCCCAAGTAGCTGGGACTACAGGTGCCCACCACAATGCCTGTTTTTTTGGTTGCAGCCATCACTGTTTGGCAGGCCCAGGCTGGATTCGAACCTGCCAGCTCAGGTGTATGTGGCTGGCGCCTTAGCCGCTACAGCCACAGGCACCGAGCCTATGAAAGCTTTTTATATTACATACATGACTGAGCATACTTGTCCTATTCTGTGGCAGAACGGATCTTAGCTGGGATAGTTTTTACTTGACATTTGTAGAATTATTCTAAGGTGAGAGATGCGAAAATATGCGACTTTGCTGAAAGAACAATGCAAAACATGTAACATTTAAACAATGGCCCATAAAATGCCAGACCAACTTCTCTTCCTTCCACTCACAAGGATGCTTTCCAAAATCTCTTTTTGATGTGGCATCTGCAAATTGAGGGACCCAGTTTTGTGGCAAGCCATTAAACACATCCGTCTTGTGAATACAACTTCTCCCTTAATATGGCCTCTAGGGAGTATCATAATGCACTAAGGATATAGAGCAGTTCTTGGCACAAAATCATCCAAAACGTTACATCAATATGGGGAAGTCAAATGATGGTTCAAGTGTAAAAGGAGACAGCCTCCTTCCAGGTGCTGAGAACTGTTCCAGGTCACAGAACTGCAGCAAACAATGATTACAGATCCATTTTCCAGAAAGGAATAGATACCAACGCTTCCACAGTGTCCTTTAGGGCTTTACAAATCATGCCCCATCTCCAAGGCCACTAAAACTACACAAGTTTTACAAACATTGATCTCAAAACCTTTCTTATGTTTTGTTTTACTGGAAAGTTTTCTAATTATGATGCAAAAGAGGCAAAATTAATGCTGTGACTGATTTCACCACTTTTATTCTTGCTTATTAACAATCCTTCAGTCAAAATTCCAAAATTATTGAGTACAGCCAAGTGAAAGGTGAGCTGCAATAGCCTAGGTCTAGATGAGTAAGTCTCAAACTTTAGTATGGATTAGAATCAACTGAATAACTGGTTAAAAAATAGATCACCAGACCCCACTTCAGGAGTTTCTGATTCAGCAAGTCTGGGCATTTCTAATAAGTTTCTACATGATAAAGATACTGCTATCATTAGACCAGTTTGAGAACAACTGATCTGGATTTTGAGACCCCAGAGAAGACATTTATCTTCTCTAAATCTCAGTTTAGTCACTATAAAGGGAGAATATTTGGAAGATTTATTCATCAAATGTTTACCAAGAATATAATATGATAATTATACTGGGAGCTCTATAAATGGTAGCTGTTATTACAATAACTCAAATTCAACTTCAGAATTTAAATAAGTAAGCTAATTTGCCTACATATGGTCTATAAATTACACATATCCTCTCTTTTACCTACATATCCACATTCTCTCATTTCAGACAAGGTTCAGTTCACTTAAAAGGCTGCAACTTCATAACACGGGGGGGAAAAAGGCCTTATCCCAGAAGAAATATGCATAAAGAGCCTAGGGGTTCTGAATAACTACTACGTAAACACTTCTCATAAACCTATCTTGGTTTGCACAGAGCTTGTTGTGTCTGTGTCAAGAGGGAGGCTGGGTTGGTTAGGGGAACAACCTCACACTGAGGAGCAGCAGGAACTAGAAATTACTATGATCAAAGGTATGATTCAAATCATAAAAGCCTCCTTTGAATTAAGACTGAACATCAGGATGATGTCAAATTTACAGCCCCCTTTTCCTTCCCAATGAAAACAATGCTGAAGGAGAAGTAGGAAAAGGAAAAGCTCAGATTGACTGTGATTATTTCAGTCACAAAGCAGTATTTATCCTTCAAAATCTTGACTTCCTTTTCATAAAGTCAACATATCCAGTCTTCAAATCAAGTAAAAAGAACCCATTAGAGCCGCAGTTCTCAACCTGTGGGTCGTGACCCACAAACTATATTAAAGGGTCGCAGCATTAGGAAGGTTGAGAACCAACTGAGTTAGAGGGAAAAAGGGACAGAATTGGGGTGGGGACAGGGCAGAAATGGTATATCCTTAATTTTCTCTCCACCTCCTGGGGGTCAAAACCTGCTTAGTGTCCTGTAAGCAGCTGAGTTCTATTGCCTGAGCTCCTGCAGTAAGTTAAATGAGATTAGCATTTACCCATCTCCCTCCTACAGGTAACCCTAACAAAGCAACAGCAGCATGTGACATGTGGAGTCCACCAAGCATACTATGCCCAATGCCATACTGTCTGCATTTCCAACAGGAGGAGATGTCTTTCTTTTGGTGTGAAATTTCCACACTAAGAAGTTAGTTTGGACAGAAATTTCTGGCTTGGCATCTGAGCTTTGTAAACTTTCTATTTCTCATTTGAAATAAGTAAGTCTGGCAAGTTATCGACTTCATATATCATGATGATGATAATAAAAATATAAACAATATAAAAACTAAGCTCTATTGAGCACTTACCATGTGCCAAATATTATACTTTTCCAATTTTTAACATGCATGAACCTACTTAATCTTAATAACAACCTTATTAGAGAAACAGTATCATCATTCCCACTTTTCGATGAAGAAACTGAGGCACAGAGAGCTTAAGTAACTTGCCAAGGAAAGAATACTAATAAGTGGTAGATCTAAGATAACCACTCCAGAGCCCACAATCCTAATTACTCCAGGCCATAAAGCTTGGTAGGTACTGGCTAGAGACATAACTGGACATGGTGAATATATATTTAGTACTTGAAATCAGAACACAGAGAGACTGTAACTGAGACTATCTGGAAATTCAGGGATATATGGGGATTTCAAACTTTATAGGCTCACACCTATAATCCTAACACTTCAGAAGTCTGAGGCAGGAGTATCATCTGAGGCCAGGAGTTTAAGACCAGCCTGGACAACGTAGTGAGACCCGGTCTCTATAAAATAACAAAAAAACTAGCCAGCCATGTTGTCATACACTTATGGTCCTTACTCATAAAGCTCATAAAGTGAAGGCTGGAGGATAACTTGGGCCCAGGAGTTCTAGGTTGCAAGGAGCTATGATCATGCTACCCATTCCGGACTGGCTAAGAGACAGAGTAAGACCCTGTCTCATATTTAAAAAAAAAAAAAAAAAGTGCAGGTAGCTTAGGGATGGTAGAGAAGACCCTTTGTGGGAGAAATGAGGATCTTCAAGATATGACTCCAAAGTGGACCCTTCTTGAGTCACCGTGGGGTCTCAAGCAAGTATTTTAATCTCTCAGAATTTTGGTTCCTCAACATGTAAAAATGGATTGATGTGAAGATTACATTGTCTAAATTCTTCACAAAGTGCTATGAAATGTCAGCTCTCGTTTTTTTTTTTTTTTTTTTATTTTTAATGAGACAGTCTTATTTTGTTGCCCTGGGTAGAGTGCTGAGGTGTCATAGCTCACAGCAACCTTAAACTTTTGGGCTTAGGCGAGTCTCTTGCCTCAGCCTCCCAAGAGGCTGGAACTACAGGCAACTGCCACAATGCCCAGCTATTTTTTAGAGACGGGGTCTTACTCTGGCTCAGGCTGGTCTCGAACCTGTGAGCTAGGCAATCCAATTGCCTTGGCCTCTCAGAGTGCTAGGATTACTGCTCTTGTTATTTTATGGCATATCAGCAACTTCTAGATAGGGTAGATGGGGGAATCTAGAAGGGGCAGAATCCCTGAGGACTTGGGGACCAACAGAACTCTGCTAAAGGGAGGCAGAATCCACTCATGACACTTGAAAAATGCTACACAGAACACTGGCTCCCTCCCCACTAGCAGCATCTAGTTAATTCATGCCACTGCTTACAATCATGGCTAGTTACAGTTTGACTCTGTGCATCTTTACATTATAATAATACAGGGCTCCAAAACAATGGAATTTCATTTTTGTCCCCACACATGCCTCCAGGTCCATGCTGGAAGAATTTCCTGTAACCTAGAGGAGAGAGTTCAGCTATTCCATGAAGTACTGTGTAGATGCTTCTAAATATTAACATTTTCCAAAACTGGTCTGATAGAAGCATCAATCCATCCATTCACCCATAAATCTACCCATCCAATGTTTATTAAGCACCTACAAGGTTATGGTCACTGTATTAAGATGCTAGAGATATAGGATGATCTCCTTTGACCAAGGTCTTTATCTCAGTCTTGGTCCAACACTACAAAATGGGACATGTAGAGCATTTTAAGAAAACAGGGTAATGACCAACTGCTACTGTCCTTCTGAAACAAATCCCCACCCCATTTTATGGTCACCAAAATTAGCTTCTTTTTGAATACTCAGTTTTTAGGACTATGCTATATTTCAAGATTCATTTAGGAAAATACACCTCTTGATAATATTAGGTCTTCCTATTAAGAGATGTCTTTCTGTTAATTCAATGCTTCTTTAAATTATTCTGTTTTTTAATAAGTAAGATCAGATTACCAGGTCAGTGTCTTAGGGGTTCTTTTTAAACAAAGTATATAGGAAGCAAATGATGGATAATAGTAATATAAGAAAAGAAATCAAATCAAATCCTTATACTTTATCTCCTTTTCCAGAGGTTTCATTCCAAATGCTATTCAATTAATGAACTAAAATGTAAAGAACACTTACTCAGAGCTGTCTGGATATCCTTTTCTCCATTTTTCACTTCTGTCAAAAATCCCTTCAAAAATTTGAGACCTCTAAAACAAAAAACAAAAAAAAGAAGGAAAAAGGGAAGAAAAATTATTTTCAAAGTTCACTTATGTTGAATGGGTGCAAAGAAATGGTAGGCAGCAGCCTAACTTCTACTTTGGTAATAGCTTGGACTCAGCAGTAAATAGGCCAAGTCATAGTCAATCTCTTTCCTCAGTTTCTTCACTGACGCTTCCCTTTAGCTTGCTCTAGACCAGCGGTTCGCAACTTGTGGGTTGAGACCCCTTTCACAGGGGTCGCCTAAATACATGCTGCATATCAGATATTTATATTATGATTCATAACAGTAGCAAAATTAGTTATGAAGTAGCAACGAAAATAATTTTATGGTTGGGGGTCACCACAACATGAGGAACTGTATTAAAGGGTCGTGGCATTAGGAAGGTTGACAACCACTGTTCCAGACTTTTCCCTCACCCCACCCAAAATACCTAAAGCATCGATTTTCAAAATGTGGTCCCAGGACCAATGGATTCAGTGAATTCCTGTGAATTTGTTAGAAGTACAAATTCTGGTACCCCACTCCAGACTTACTGAATTAGAAACTCTGGTTTTGAGTCTAGTTTTTTTTTTTTGTTGTTGTTGTTGTTGTTTTTTTAAGAGACAGAGCCTCAAGCTGTCGCCCTGGGTAGAGTGCTGTGGCATCACAGCTCACAGCAACCTCCAATGCCTGGGCTCAAGCGATTATCTTGCCTCTGCCTCTCAAGTAGCTGGGACTACAGGCACCACCACAATGCCTGGCTATTTTTTGGTTGCAGCCGTCATTGTTGTTTGGCGGGCCCAGGCTGGATTCAAACCCGCCAGCTTAGTGTATGTGGCTGGCGCCTTAGCCGCTTGAGCCACAGGCACCGAGCCAGAATCCAGTATCTTTTTAATAAGCCCTCCAAGTGTCTCTGATGCCACTGAAGATGGAGTGCTTCTGATTTAAAGAAAAACCAGTTCACTTTGCTATCCTTTAAGGTTCCTATCTTATATATACTACTAATAATAACAATATTATCACCATAAAGAGGGTGAGGGAAAAGAAAGGAAAGAAAGGAAGGGATGGAGGAAGGAATGCAGGGAGGGAGGGAGGGAAAGAGGGAGGGGAAAGAGAGAAAGGAAGAAAGCAGGAAAGAGAAAGAAGAAAAGAAAAAAGAAGAGAAAAGAAAGTAAATTGGCAATCTATTCATCAGGTCTTTTAGAAGAGGCTAAACAATTTAGTTATATCCTACATTTGGAATCAGTCTCCTTTATGTAACAATTTTCTTGGTGGCAACATTTCAGTTAAGATGGATTTTAACTTGCCCCACCCCTTCAGCCTCACCTCTTTAGCCACAAGAGGGCTTCCGTAGCTGAGTTCCTAACCTGGGCTACATCTGCCTCTACTTCATGCAACACTATCTTCTGGAGGGTGGTAAACTCTTCCTTGTTGGTTATATACTTCTGATTTACTTTCTGGAGAAAAAGAAGGGAAACAACCTAAGTTAAAAACGCTAAAGTTGGAGGATGGGCAAGATGGCAGACTAGAAGCAGCCTGCACACATTGCTCTCATGGAGGAGCAAAATTAATGAGCAGATATTCACTTTTGCATGGATCATCTGAGAAAGAACATTGGGAATCAATATAGAGGCAACGGAAGGCAACCAAAGTTAAGGAGAGGGAAGTGGGGCAATCAGCAGCATCTGAGGTACACGGGGAAAGCACTTGCTTAGGGGGAAGGGGTGGAAAGAACCCTGGGGTTCCACGCTTTCCCTGAAGACACTGCAACTGCAACTGTGGGAGGACCCCTCTACCAAAGCAGGCCACTGGAATGATAGAGAACAGGCTGGAGCCTACGCAATCAGTGGGCAATGCTCTGAAGAGAAGGCACAGCGGGGGTCCTGCTGGCTTACAAACCTTGGGCACTGTGGTTGGCATCGTTTTTAGGTCCCTGCCCCAGAACACTGCAGCTACAAGGGGACAGATTCATTGCTGCCACCTCCCTGCAGGCCCTGCCAGGCCAGGAAGGGAGCAAGGAAGCTGGGTGCTATTCCAAGCCTTGTGGGTGGGTACCACTCACCCCCACTGCCCCCAGGGGACCTGGGCTTAGCAGGTGCTCCACAACTGAGTGCCTGCTGTTGCTGCTTAGGCAGCCTGACCCCACCACAGATGATGCAGGAACTGGACGGAGTCTGGGCCCACCGCCCTGGGTACTTGTCACTGATGGACCTGGCAGGGCAAATACTTGCTGCTGCACATCACCCCCTGCCACTGCTGTAGATCTCGGTGGGGTGGGCATGCATGCCATGCTTGCTGACTGCCCATGACTGGTCAATCTTCTAGAGCAGGACTCAAGTATACCTTCCAGAGACCTCTCCTTCTCTTCACTGAGCAAACCAGAACAGAGATAGCTACTTCAAGCTGAGAGAAGAGGTTTCAGATGAAAAAGAACCAGCATAAGGACTCTGGCAACATGAAAAAAAGAGGCTGTTTTGATACCTCCAAAGGATCACAATAGCTCTCCAGCAATGAACTCCAACCAAAAGTAAATGGTTGAAATATCAGATATAGAATTCAGAATGTGAATAGCAAGTAAGAGCAATAGAATTAATGAGAAGGTTGAAAACCAACACAAAGAAACCAAAAAGTAATTTAGGAGATAAATGAAAAATTCACCAAGGAGATAATAAACAAAAAAATACAGAGTGAATATCAAGTCTGTTGGCAATTTAAATTAGAATTTCACTTCTAGAAATGAAAGAGTCATTTAGGGAAGGTCAAAGTACAGTAGAAAGTTTTAAAAATAGATTAGACCAAGTAGAATTTCAGAACTTGGGGATGATGCTTTCAAATTAACCAAGTCAGTCAAACATGAAAAAAGAATCAAGAAGAATGAACAAAGTCTCCTAAAAATATGGGACTATGTAAATAAAGCAAACAAATACTGAAGAATCACAGGAATCCCTGAGGGAGAAGATGACAAAGCAAAAAGCATGGATAACAACGATTTGAGGGAATTATTGAGGAAAAGGAAAACTTCCCTAGTATTGTTAAAAGATTTAGACAGCCAGAAGCTCAACAGCTGGGAGATTCATGGCAAATAGGACATGAACAAGACACATGGTAATTACTCTGACCAAATCCAAAGTGAGGGAGAAACTCTTTCAAATGTGAGACAAAAGCATTAAGTAACTTACAAAGAAAACTCCACAGACTAACAGCAGACTTCTCACCAGAAACCTTATAAGCGATAAGGGACTAGGGTCCCATTTTTATTCTTCTTAACAGAGTAACTGCCAGCCAAGAATTCTGTATTCTGCAAAACTAAGTTTCACAAATGAAGGAGAAATAAAGTCTTCCCCAGACAAGTAAATACTGAGTAAAGTTTACAAGTAAATTTGTCACCACCAGACCTTCTCTGTACTTTCTCATGTACAAAATGGAACATGCATTTGATACCCACCAGTGTAATAACAGCTAAAGTTAAAACTCATGGCTCTTACAAAATAGAAACACATGGGAGAAAACAAAGCAACCAGGTAATAAACAACATGATAAACACAATAGTATTTCACATATCAACGCTATCGTTGAACATAAATGGTCTTAATGCTCCATTTAAGATACAGATTGACTAACATGCTTAAAAATAACTCAGCCCAAATATATACTGTCCCCAAGAAATCCATTTAACTTGGAAAGATTCTAATAAACTCAAGGGAAGAGTGTGGAAAAAATATTCCAGGCAAATGGAAACCAAAAGCAAGCAGAAGTAGCTATTTCATATCAGATAAAACAGACTTTATCTTTTTTTGGCAAAAAAGACAAAGACAGTCATTATGAAATGGTAAAGGGAACGATTCAACAAGATATAATGATCCTAAATACATACGTACCTTGGGGCTCCCAGATTCACAAAGCTACTAGATCTAAGCAAGAAAATAAATAGCAACCTCCTAACAGCCAGACTTCAACATTCTACTGACAGAACAGGACAGATCATCAAAGCAGAAAATCAACAAACACTGGGATTCTAGAACAAATGGACCTAACAAACATTTACAGAACATTGTATCCCAAATTACAGAATATAGCACCTGGGACATTTTCCAAGATAGATCAGATGTTAGGCCACAAAACAAGTCTCAGTAAATTCAGAAAAATCAAGATTTAGCCATGTATCTTCTCAGACCACAATAGAATAAAACTAGAAATCAATTCCAAGAGGAACTTCCAAAACTATACCAATATATTAAATAACCTGCTGCCAAATTATCCTTAGGTCAATGATAAAATCAAGATGGAAATCACAAGATTTTTCAAATTGAACAAGGATGATATAAGATCTCAAAATCTCCAGCATACAACAAAAGCAGTACCAAGAGGGAAGTTTTATAGTCTTAAATGCCTACACCAAAAAGACAAAAATAACACAAACTAACAATCTAATGTCACACCTCAAGGAACTAAAAAAAAAAAAAAAACAAAAAAAAACAAACTAAATCCAAAGCCAGAAGAAGAAAAGAAATAACAAAGATCAGAGCAGAACTAAAGACAGTGGAAACCAAAAAACAACAAAACAAAAAGTCAATTCTTTAGAAAGCTCAATAAAATCAATAGACTATTAGCTAGATTAACTAGAAATAAAAGGACTCAAATATGCTCAATCAGAAATGAAAAAGGAGACACTACAACTGATACCACACAAATACAAAATATCATTTCTGAGTACCATAAAAACCTCTGTGCACATAAACTAGAAAATCTAGAAGAAATGGATAAATTTCTGGAAACACACAACCTCCCAAATTTGAATTGGGAAGAAACTGAAATCTTGACAGACCAAAACGAATAGTGAGATTAAAATAGTAATAAAAAGTCTCCAATGAAAAATCCTTCAGGCCAGAACAGATTTCTGTCAGACCTACAAACTGGCACCTCCTCTACTGAAACTGCTGGATAACATTGAGAAGGAGGGCATCCTGCCCACCTCATTCTATGAAGCCAGTACCACCCTGATACCAAAAGGGACAAAAAAGAAAACTGTAGACCAATATCCCTCATAAACATAGATGTAAAATCCTCAACAAAATACTAGCAAACCAAATCTAACAGCGTATCAGAAAGATAATCCATGATCAAGTGGATTTGATTCCAGAAATGTATGCACAGATGAATTGTTCAACATACCCAAATCAATAAATGTGATTCACCACATAAACAAAATTAAAAACAAAAACCATATGGTCACCTCAATAGATGTAGAAAAGCACTCAATAAAATCCAGTATCACTACATGATAAAAAAAAAAAAAAAGCCAACGTTATATTGAATGTGGAAAAGTTGAAAGTGTTCTCCCTAAGAACTGGAGCAAGACAAGGATGCCCACTATTACCACTTCTAATCAACATAGTACTAAAAGTCCTAGCCAGAATCAGGTAATAGAAAGAAATAAAAGGTATCCAAATCAGTAAAGAGGAAGTCAAACTATCCTTGTTTGTTGATAATATAATCCCATATGTAGGAAAACAGAAAGACTCTAGGAATGAAACAATATCTTCTGCACCAATGTGGATGGAACCAGAGACCATTCAGTAAAGTCTCAGGTTACAAAATTAATATATACAAATCTATATACTGTTAACAGTCAAACTGAGAATCACATCAAGAACTTAATACCATTTATAAAAAGCTACAAAGAAAACGAAATATCTTGGAATATATTTCATTGAGGAGGTGAAAGATGCAAAGACAATGATAAAACACTGTGAAAGAAACCACAGATCAAACAAATGGAAAAACATCCCATGCTCATGGACTGGAGAAATCAGCAATGTGAAAATGTCTATATTGCCTGAAGGGATTTACAGGTTCAATGTGATTCCCATAAAAAATATCAACATCATACAGATCTAGAAAAAATAATCCTCAACTTCATATGGAATGAAAAAAGAGCCTGAATAGCCAAAGCAATCAATCCTAAGCAAAAAATACAAATCTGGAGGCATCACATTATCTGATGACTTCAAATTATATGACAAGGCTACAGTAACCAAAACAGCACAATACTGATGTAAAGGTAGACACATGTGTCAATGAAAGAGACTAGAGAATCCAGAAATAAAGGCATGTCATCTACAACCAACTGACTTTCAACAAAGCAGACCAAAACATATACTGGGTAAAGGGCATCGTATTCCGTTAATGATGCTGGGAAAACTGGATAGCCACATGCAGAAGAATGAAATTGGGTTCTCACCAAATACAAAAATTACTCATGATGAAATAAAGACTTAAAATGTTAAGACCTAAAATCATAAAAATTCTAGAAGAAAACATAGGAAAAGCTTTTCCGGACATTGGCCTAGGCAAAGCATTTATAACTAAGATAACAGATGCAAACAAAGCAACAAGAAAATAAACAAATGACAATTAAACAAAAAAGCTTTTGCATAGCAAAGGAAATAATCAACTGTCAGCCCAAAGAATAGGAGGAAATATTCCCTAACTATGTATCTGACAAATATCCACAAACAAATGAGTAAGGAAAAAAACCAAATAAGCCCATCAAAAAGTGGGCCAAAGACATGAACAGATTTTTTTTCTTTTTTCTTTGAGGCAGAATCTCAAGCTATGTCCCTGGGCAAAGTGCCATGGTGTCTCATAGCTCACAGCAACCTCTAACTTGGGCTAAAGGGATCCTCTTGTCTCAGTTTTTCTATTTTTAGTAGAGACAAGGTCTCACTTTTGCTCATACTGTTCCTGAATTTGTGAGCTCAAGCCATCCACCCACCTTAGCCTCCCAGAGTGCTACGATTACTGGCTTGAGCCACTGCACCTGGCCACATGAACAGACTTGTTTTAAAAGACAATAGACAAATGGCCACCAAATGTACGAAAACATGCTAAACATCACTAATCACCAGAGAAATTCAAACTAAAACCATGATTGTATTAATGTACACAGCTATGATTTAATATTAATAAAAATAATAATAATTATACAGTTCAAAGTATCAGTAGTAATATGATGAGACGAGGTCATTGTTCTAATCTCATCAGGAACAACACTTACTAGAGCAGAAAGAATAATCCCATGAGCTTTTCAGACTCATGAGAAAGATGGTACTCCTTCATGTTTAAAGATAATGAACTCCAGTACCACCAGAATCACCAGAATATAATCAGTTACCATTAAAATTATAATAATAAGTGTACTTAATTCTAAAATGTATAAAGTCTAAATTCTAACTTTGATATAGTAGATATGGAGATTGTCTAATTTATGAAAAAATAAAAACTATTCGCTAATTTAAAAAAATAAAAAAATAAAACTATAATAAGATACTACCTTACCACAGTCAGAATGGCCATTATTAAAAATGTCAAAAAACAACAGGTATTGGCATGGGTGCTGTGAAAAGAGAATGCTTACACACTGTTGATAAGCATGTAAACTAGTACAATCTTTAAGGAAAATAGTATGGGAATTTCTTAAAACAATTAAAAGTAGTTCTACTATTCAGTCCAGCAATCCCATTACTAGATATCCACCCCAAAGTAAAGAAGCCTTTATAAAAAAAAAAGACCTGCACTAGAATGTTTACTGTAATGCAATTCACAACAGCAAAGATATGAAAGCAGCCCAAGTGCCCATTAATAGATGAGTGGATAAAGCAAATGTGGCATACATTATATATACCATGGAGTATTACTCAGTTATAAAAAGGAATGAAATAATGTCTTTTGCACCAACATGGATGGAACCAGAGACCATCTATCCTAAGTACCTCAAGGATAGAAAAACAAATACCACATGTTCTCACTTACAAGTGGGAGCTAAATGAGAGGTATATATGGTCATAAAGAGGTATAATGGACATTGGAAACTAAGAAGAAGGGAGAATGAGAAGGGGGTGAAGGACAAAATTCTACCTCTTGGGTATAAAGAACACTATTCTGGTGATGGGTACGCTGAAAGTCCTGACTTCAGCATCACATAATTCATTCATTAAAAAAATAAAAAAATCCATTTGTACCCCCTAAATCTATTGAAATAAAAGAAGTGTTAAACCAATCAAGTAAATCAGTATAGTACTGAGATGAGTTTGGCAAGTAGGCCTCTAAAAAAAATCAAAATAACTTGCTTCTTTGTTTTCAAGGTAATGTGTTTTATAATGTGAAAATTCTGAGGCTTCTGCTACAATTAGATAGTTGCAGGATTTTTTTTTTCTTTTTTTTTTGTAGAGACAGAGTCTTACTTTATTGCCCTCAGTAGACTGCCATGGCATCACACAGCTCACAGCAACCTCCAGCTCCTGGGCTTAGGTGATTCTCTTGCCTCAGCCTCCCGAGTAGCTGGGACTATAGGTGCCTGCCACAACACCCAGCTATTTTTTTATTGCAGTTTGGCCGGGGCCGGGTTTGAACCCGCCACCCTTGGTATATGGGGCTGCCACAGGTACCGCCCTAGTCTCAGTATATTGAAGTTTATTCTTTTTTTTTTTTGCAGTTTTGGCCGGGGCTGGGTTTGAACCTGCCACCTCCAGCATATGGGGCCAGCGCGCTACTCCTTTGAGCCACAGGAGCCGCCCTTAAAGTTTATTCTTAAAGTAAATTTTTCTGCCTTAGAACCTCTCATAGCTATCTTTGGCAGATACTTGTCATTCTCAGTATAAAACTCAAAATCATTTGTTCAAATGAGATTTCATGCAACTATTCTGTTTAAATACACAGTAAAGAAAAGTATTCTTACACATCTATAGGAATTCCTTGAACTGCTTTCTCAAAAAGAGTAGCATCCAATAACAAAGGAGACAGATTTGTATTGAGTACTGTATCCTCAAGAAGGTTAACATTCAATGTACATTTTAAAAGGGACCCAGAGCTGGTTATGGTTCCATAGCTGCAAGTGGGAGGTGGGCTTTGCGTCCTAGACCATCGATAGCTGATTTCATTTTCACATATATGTTTTGGAAAAATATAACTTTACATCATAAAAACTTTTAAAAATCACAAAATCAGTGTTGACATAACAGTGAAACTCATACTGATCCATGCTCTAGGCATGAAAAGGAAATCCTGGTTTCATTTTCAAAATCAATATTCCATTTTCCCAAAAGCTTGCCACTAGCATATAATAAGGGCTTAGTAATTCCTTTACTGAGCATTCATAATGTAAGAAGAAAGTTATTTGCTCTCTTAAAGAGCTGTGATAACATTATTTACTTTTAAATTTATTCTTGTCAAACACAAAAATATCAAAAATGCTTTCCTTTATTTAAAACTTTCTGCAGAGACTCAGCTGGGCACCTATACCTGTGGTTAGGGTGCCAGCCACATGCTCCAGGGCTGGTGGGTTTGAACCCGGACCAGGCCTGCTAAACCAAAAAAATAGCCAGGCATCATGGTGGGTGCCTGCAGTCTCAGCTACTAGGGAGGCTGAAGCAAGAGAGTTGTTTGCATCCAAGAGTTTGACGTTGCTGAGAGCTAAGACACCACAGCGGAGGGTGACAAAGTCAGATTCTATCTCAATTAAAAAAAAAAAAAAAAAGGTTTCTACAGAAACAAACCAATATACTCACCTTAATATTCCCAACAAGATCCATCTTAACAGGAGCAAATACTGTGGGGCCAAGTTTGTCTAGAAGAAAGGATCAAAACATTTTGAAAAGGCAGTTTTTTCAAGTGAAAAATATTTTTATATCAACAATAAATTTAGCAGATCTTTTCCCTAACAACTTTTCCTTCGAAAGCATTTTTTAAACATAAACTTTGAAAGCTTTCTAGGATACTGTTTTCACCTTGTTTTATTATACTACTGAGGTGAGTAACTATAATGAGTTTTTAACTGGCAGGCAAGATAAGGATAATCTTGTAAATTTAGAATATACGTTGTATAGGGCTACATCATCCATTATGGTAGCTACCAGATATGTGGCTATTTAGCACTTACAATGTGGCTACTTCAAACTGAAGTACTCTGACTAATTAGCTAGAAGTAAAGAAAGGAGCAATTAAGGAACAAAGAATAGGTAAGAAAAATAGAAAATAAGTAGTAAAATGGTAGAAACAAGCAAGCTGGTGAATTAAATTAAAACCCAAATAAACTACTCACTATATAAATGAATTACAGTAAACACACAATGATTTCAATAAATGCAGAAAAAACATTTTATAAAACTAACTCATTCATGATTATAAGAACAGTTCTTATAATGTGAAAATCAATTATATCTACAGGCTATTAATGAATAATAAGAAAATGAAATGAAACACTTTTTATAATAGCTCTAAAAACAAAATTCAGTTAAGATTTTTACACTAAAAACTATATAAAACATTGTTGAGAGAAAACAAAAATGGCTTAAATTAAGTGAAGAGATATAGCATGCTCATGGATTGGAGGACTCAATGTTGTTTAAGATGTCAATTTTCTCCTAATTGGTTTATAGGTACGATGTAATCTTTTTTTTTTTTATTTTTATTAAATCATAGCTGTGCACATTGATATGATCATGGGGCATCATACACTAGCTTCATATACCATTTGACACATTTTCATCACACTGGTCAACACAGCCTTCCTGGCATTCTCCCAGTTATTGTGCCAAGACATCTACATTCCACATCTACCAAGTTTCA
>CAUYPK010135590.1:0-15391 GCA_963574355.1 Loris lydekkerianus
TAACCTACTGATTCCTCAATTATTGTAATTATTTTGGGTATATATTTTTATTTTTGAAATTTACCAGTGGCTGCTGCATTTTCCACCTCGGCTTATACTTGAGTCACTAAGTTTTCCCAGTTTTTAGGGTAAAATTAAGGGGGTCGGCTTATACTCCAGTATATATGGTAGTTCATAATTTTTTTCTCTTAACTCTTGAGAATTTAAAAAATTGGAAAGACAAATGGCATGAGATGACTTGGAGCAAACTACTAAGAATGAATGTTGCTGCTGTGAGCCCTGGGAAATAGTAACCTCTCAGGAAGAGGACCAAGAAACTTACACATTTTCATATCTTAGAATTCTCCTTCCTAAAAGCAAAATCGAGACAGTGCTCAAATCTAAATACCAATTTACCTAAGCTGAACTGTCTACAAAAAAAAGAACATTAACCCTCCTGGAATCCAGACATCCTTCAATACCACATTTCAACTGCTACAGTGTTTTCGTACCAGCCAAGTGTTTGTAACCACTTCTCCCACAGTTGCTTTTACTTCGCACCCCAGCAGGGGAACCACAGTATAATCAGCAACAGATTTGCTCTGAAGGGGTATGATTTTTCCAGCATGTTCTTTTATGACGCTTCTAATATTAGATTCATTTTCATTACTAAAACCCAAAACAAGGAAACACTTTTGGCTAAATAAGCCTTCTTCTGTCATTGTAGAAACGTCAGGGAGACACTGACTGACAGAAGACTGGTTTTCTTCTTGTAAAGAAATGTGAGTAGAATCATTTAAGACCCCAACTTCAGACTTCTCAGCTTCAACTGAAAGAGAAAAAGAAATGTTTTCTAACAGATAGTTTATCTTATAGTTTAACAGTTTATTTCTTAGCAAGGATATGAATGTAACATGGATTATGAAAATTTTGACCACTTACAGAACCAAGGCTTAAATGCACTCAATGAAAAAGAGAGGTAAATCTACCCCATCTTCTGAGCTACCTAGAGAGTATTATCAGAATTACCACCCTCCATTTGGAAGGACAAGACCAATCATGTTAGTTCTAAGTATCCTTAGTATAGTACAAACCTGAATAACCTGAAAATTGTGAAGCTCCAATAGGGCTGTTTTAGTTTTAAAACCGGTTTAGATAATTCACAATAGAATTTTTAAAAAAATCAATAAGAGAAAAAGAGAATTAACAGGCCTAAGTGCTGTAACTGTCAGGGCCTTAGCATGAAATAACTATAAATGCAAAAGAGAATTCTTTTTTTTTTTTAAGAGACAGAGTCTTACTTTATTGCCCATGGTAGAGTGCCGTGGCTTCACACAGCTCACAGCAACCTCCAGCTCTTGGACTTAGGTGATTCTCTTGCCTCAGCCTCCCAAGTAGCTGGGACTACAGGCGCCTGCCACAATGCCTGGCTATTTTTTTGTTACAGTTCGAACCCACTATCCTCAGTATATGGAGCTGGCGCCCTACCCAATGAGCACAGGCGCTGCCCAATAAGAGAATTCTAATTACTTCTATTTTGAAATTCCTAAAATGTATTATATTAAAATTAGAGCTACTTGATGAAAATATTTCAAATTGTATATAAAACCAGCACATTGTACCCCATGATTGCATTAATGTACCCAGCTATGATTTAATAAAAATAAAATAAAATAAAATTAGTACTTAGTTTCTATGCTGATTTCTATTTCTACTTAGTTTCTATGCTGAATAATCTCAGGGCGGACGCTCATGCCTATAATCCCAGCACTCTGGGAGGCCAAGACGGGTGGATTGCCTGACCTCACAGGTTCGAGACCAGCCTGAGCCAGAGGGAGACCTCATCTCTAAAAATAGCTGGGCGTTGTGGTGGGTGCCTATAGTCTGATGTCCTCAGGAAGCTGATGCAGGAGAATCACTTGAGCCCAAGAGTTTAAGGTTGCTGTGTGCTCTGATGCCATAGTACTCTACTGAGTGTGACAAAGTGAGACTTGGTCTCAGAAAAAAAAAAAATAATAATAATAATAATAATAATCTCAGTGGTGCTGTTTGTAATGGCAAAAGAGGAACCTAAGAAAAATGTCTATTCATGAGAAAAAAGATAAACTGATAAATATTCACAGTGTCATGTAGTGTATTTTCAAACAGCTGCTAGGATTAGAAGTTAATCTTTCATGGTGGGGACAGATGGTAGTTATATCATTTACGTAAGTTAAAATAGACACAAAATGAAACAAAGCGTATATTGTTTACACATATATACACATGAAGTAAACTATAAAGAAAATAGGAGAGGGATTCACAGGAGGGTTTTGGCATAGTGATAACGTTCTATTATTTATAGCTAGATAATAGTATATTGTTACACATCATATTCTTTATATCTTTTTTAATATATTAAATATTTCATAATATATTAGAGAAGAAATACTGTTTATAACTCTTCACTGGCAATTTACCTCACTACACTTTAAGACTACACGCTGAGGTGATACTTCCACTACATGCTGTATACATTAAAGACCCCAATAATCCTGTAAGAGGCATCTGTCATAAGGTTTAAATAAAAAGCTCATGCTATTACAAACTTACACGCAAACCAAGCAAGGCCTGCACATGTGACAGGTCAAAATGGAGCCAGGTACCTGAATAAAGGAGAGGGGGGAATCAAGGGTTCAGGGCCCTAGGGCCTTGCCTGCTCAGAAAAAAGTTATAAACAAAAGTTTAAAGAAAGAAAAAGGTTAACTTAAAATCCAGAGAACCTGGCAGAAATCATGTATGTCTATATCAGGCTACTAAAATACTCTTACTAATTGCAAATACTAATTAATTATTTCTTACCTACAGTGGAGCTGTTATTCACATACTGAGAGAGCAGGTCTTCATCAGCTTGCTCGTGCTTTTCATCAGGAGCAAAGTCTTTCTTAGAGAAGCTGTTGTTCTTCCTTTTTAAAACCGCTACTTTACCTTCAGGTTGATCTGAAACTGGAATTTCCACTGACTGGTAACTAGCGTGGATATATGGTTCTTCAGGAAGCATATAACCTTTACTAAAACACTCTAGCAACCACCTTGCTCCCACTACATGAGGCCTACAAAAATAATACATGTGTATTAGTTTAAGCTATAAAAACCATCATCCCACTTGCCATGCAGTTCTCAGATTTGCACAGATACGCAATTTTAAGAAAAAACAGTATGGACAAAACCTGTGGGCTGATTTATTCCAAAACTGCTTCAATTCATCATCATAATCTCCCACAATAACATGAGTTACATCTTCATTAAGTTGATTAAAACGAACTCCACCTCCACTATTAATCAGCCTTCTCAGTTTATCAAGCTTTCTGCCACTAAAACCACAAAGATATACCTGCAAAGAAAGAAAATAATTACTTTAGATTAATATATTTAAGATACTTTATTTCTCTCAATAAAACAAATTTATTAAAAATATTTATCTAAATTCGTTGTGTGTAAATAAGACTTGTATACATTTTAAGATATATAAAGAAATACATGCTCAGAGCCCATAGCTGAGTGGTTAGGGCACTGGCGATGTACACTGAGGCAGGCGGGTTCGAACCTGGACCGAGCTGCTAAACAACAACTGCAACAAAAAGATAGCCGGGTGTTGTGGTGGGCACCTGCAGTCCCAGCTACTTGGGAGGCTGAGGCAAGAGAATCACTTAAGCCCAAGTGTTTGAGGTAGCTGTGATGGCACAGCACTCTACAGAGGGTGACATAGTGAGACTCTGTCTCAAAAAATAAAAAAGAAATATACTCTGAAACTTCCAACTTTTCAACAATTCTGAAACTTCTATTTTTATAAATCATTTCTTTATAATCTCATACATAGCATATTTTCCACAGTGGATACCTGATAAGTATTTTGATATTATAAATGAAATAGAAGCCAAAATCCAACATCTTATGAATATTAGTATATAGCAATTTCTAAAATACAGGTAACTTTTTATTTCTTAATTTATTTTGAGAGAGAGTCTCACTTTGTCACCCCTGGTAGAATGCCATGGCGTCATAGCTCACAGCAACCTCAGACTCTTGGGCTCAAGCGATTCTCTTGCATCAGCCTCCCAAGTAGCTGGGACTACAGGTGCTTGCCTCAACACCCAGCTATTTTTTAGAGATGAGGTCTCACTCTGGTGCAGGCTGGTCTCAAACCTGTAAACTCAGACAATTCACCAGCCTTGGCATCCCAGAGTGCTAGGATTACAGGTGTGAGTCACTGAAGCTGGCCCTAATGTACAGGTAACTTTTTAAATTTTGATGGTCTTAACTAGTATATTTTAAAGAAGTTATCAACATAAGCAAGCCAGGTGCGGTGGCTCATGCCTATAATCCTAGTCCTCTGGGAGGCTGAGGTGGGTGGATTGCCTGAGCTCAGGAGTTCAAGACCAGCTTGAGTAAGACCCAGTCTCTTAAAAAAAAAAAAAAAGTCGGGCAATGTGGCAGGCTCCCTATAGTCCCTAGCTACTTGGGAGGCTGAGGCAAGAGAATCGTTTCAGCCCAAGAGTTTAAGGTTGCTGTGAGTTATGATGTCACATCACTCAACCCCAGGGTGACAGAGTGAGACTCTGTCTCCAAAAAAAAGAAGCTGTAGTTCATTATCTGAATTTTTAAAACATAGGTTTAAATCCTTGTTTTCAGCTGTCAATAATTAACCACATAACCATGAACAAGTTGCTTAAGCTCCTATAAATTGAATTATCTTTTTCACAGTTAATTAAACAAAAAAACGAAGTCAAGGAACTAAGTATGATACTTTGAGGATAACATGTATGCAATAATTCATTTCAATTTATTCTTGACTACCAAAATGTATATATTTAAACTAATGTAGTCAATATAAATACCCTTTTCACCTTTATTTTAGATAAATACCCTTTTCACCTTTATTTTAGATAATGTGCCTTTAAAAAATTGAAGAATGACAATCTGTTCCAAATTGCACTTATATCCCAAACTAAGTCACTTCCATTACTAGAATATTTTAACAAAAAAGAATTATATACTTCCTCTATGTAAAAACTAATTGTCATATATAAAATTAGTACATCCAGGTTAAGGATTACACAAAACTTTCTGTTTTGCCAATATGTTGGTTAAGTTTTAGAAGCATGGAATGTTAAGCTGCTTTGCCTGATTCCCTTCATAACAATAAAATAGGGTTAAATTTTTGCTACTCTGTGAGAATTAATACATAGCCCATAGTTCTACAAATAGGAGTATCTTAAGTATTCAGATCTTTGAGATCTAAAAAAGTAAAGCATATAATGTTTTTGTCAAGAAACATACAAAAGCTATTAAGGTACTAAAAAATTAAGTAATGCAAGAGATACCAAACAAAGCAGTGGCTCTAATGGTTAAGAATACAGACTCTGGAGTGAATACCCTGCCACTTAATGTCTGTGCAATACTGAAAAAGAATTTTAAAACTCTAAGTCTTAGCCTCAAGATAATATCCTTTTTAGAATTATTTGTGAGAATTCAATGAGATTATAACATAAAAATGATTAGCACAGTGTCTAATACCTTGTAAACAATAAACGATAAGCAAAAGCAAAAATCGAATGAAGTGGATCAGAAAGTACTCTCAAAATACAGTAGATGGAAAGATTAATGTATTTGTGAAAGTTCAGAAAATGAAGTTTAAAGGATAACAGATGAAGGTACCTCTCAGGCAATGGGACGCTCACAGCCAAAAGACAGACATGATCTGGTGAGTGTGTGTGCTTAACTGGAGTGGAGAGTTTATGCCAGTAAGGACACAAGCCCAACTCTGAAGGGTCTTCAAAGTCAGGCTGGGGAGTGCGAACATATATTACCACTTACTGCATTTATTATATAATAAAGACATACCCGACAACCATCTAATAAATCTTCAGGTGCTTGGAATGCACTGACATCCAGATTTTCTAGATTTTCAGGTGTAGGCTCCAATTTGCTATTAACCGAATTACATATTGATTCACTTATGCAACTTGCATTTATGTTAGAAATATGGCTGACATCTGTGAGAGTACGACCTACATTAAAAAAAAAGATGTAAATGTATGGAGATAAAATAATTGTGATTACCTATTTTTACTAATTAACGTTTCTTACAAATAAAGGGTTATGAACAATTTCCAAAGATTCGGAAGTGACTGTTGAAATCTTAAAGGCAAGGCAGGAAAAAGAAAATGAAATTAATTAACGCTCAAATGTTATTTAAATGAAAATATATTTAATATATTTTCTTAATAGTGGCTTGTTTCTCATAAAAATCTGAAATTGCTGGCTTTAAGGTCCAAGACATTCTCATCTAAAAAAAGTTTTAATAACACTGTGCCAAATGGCACCTATAAAGCAGTAACTATTTTAATTTTTCTACTAATACAGAAAATATAATATAGTACCTGCAACGAAATAGTAAATGAAATGTATTAATATTTGTACAGCAATAAGGTTTAAAAGACTAATTTTGTAAAAGGCAAAAGATTTATTTGATTTGAAGAGAAACCAGAGTATTAACTTGGGGGTGTTGAATTAGCTCTTGTGTTAAGTCTCTATCCTTTCTTAATTTCTTTAGTCATTTCTTGCATTAGATGAAGCAATCATTAATTCTAAAAAGAATATCAGGAGCAGTTCTGGAATTTTTATAATTTGGCTATCTTACATAATTATGACTAAAAGCATAATGAAAAAAAAGTGAAAAAGTTAAAAAAAAAAAAATTCCCTATTCTTTTTAGGGAAAAGAAGAAATTCCTGTTCCCTATTAAAAGCAATCCTTTGAACGTACCAATCCTTACATAAGGGAGGGACCAAGATGGCAGATTAGAAGCAGCCCATATATCCAGCTGTCAAGAGAGGATCAAAACTTGCAAGCAGATGCCTACTATGGATGGACCCTCTTGGAGAGAGCACAGTGAATCATCAGAGATGACAGGAGATAATCAAGGTGGAGACAGGTATGAGATCCACTCAACAAGGTCGGAAGTTACCTGTGAAACCCTACAGGGGGGAATGGAAAGGAGAGAGCCCCAGAGCCTCAAGCTCTCCACATGGACACTGTGACTGGAGCTATGGGGGGCTCCCACTACCACTGCAGGCCTCCAGGCTGACTGGGGAACTGCCTGGAGACTGTATAGCACAGCTGCCTCAGAGGGCAGAGATCAGCAGGGACCCACTGGCCTCTGTTCCTAGGCTGCTGCCACTGATACCACTCTGAGCTCTTGGGTCCAAACCACAGGGATGGCTTCATTGCAACTGCTGCCAAATCACACCTTGCTGGGCTGGGGAGGGAGCAAGGAGAGCAGATGCTCTTGTAAGCCACTGAGTGGGAGCCAAATGCCCCTGCTCCATCAGGAATCTGAATAGAGTGGGCGCCGACACCACTCAAGAGGTCCCACAGTAGCAGCCCCAGTGGGACCTGTGAGAGGGAAAGCCTCAACTACCCAGCTGCCCAGCCCACATGACTCCGCCAACCTACCAGCAGAACAAGCCCCCAAGCCCATGCACTACTGCACCGAAAACCAGTGCAGCGAACCCACATGCCACATGGAGGCCCACACACTGGAAGATGGACCTGCACACTGGTGGCAGGCTATGCCTCCCAGCTCTGTGCGCTAGCTGGCAGGCTATGCCCTGGCACACTGTGGCACCATGTCTGCGGTCCAGATCTCCCCCAGCCCTGACACTTACAACTATTGCCCCAGTAACCTTGCCACTATCATTGCTGTGGGGACACCTCGGCAGTGCAATGTTCAGCCTCCACGGAGAGGGACTCACTCAGCCCCCTACCAGAGCTTCCAACAGCAGCCTAGGTACCAACCGCTCCACATGAGGATGCTCCAGCACCAGCTTCAACTGTGACAACCAGGGGGAAACAGGATAATGTATAAAAACTACATTGCAAAATGGCAGTGCATCCACCCCTCTCCTACCAGACAAGTCTTCCAGGAGAGAAGACAAAAGTATTTACTACCTGGAGACCTCTCTCTTTCCTCTCATGAACTAGGAAGAATTCCCAGCAAAGGAAAACTACAAACCCAACTGCCCTGAACTGACAGAAGAGGTTCAGATGAGAAGAAATCAACAAAAGAACTCTGGCAACATGAAAAGACAAGCTACCGCACATACTCGAGTATAAGCCGACCCAAGTATAAGCTGACCCCCTTAATTTTACCCTAAAAACTAGGAAAACTTAGTGACTTGAGTACAAGCCGAGGTGGAAAATGCAGCAGCCACTGGTAAATTTCAAAATAAAAATATATACCCAAAACAATTACAATAATTGAGGAATCAGTAGTTAAATGCTGACACCCTCACATCAGATACAGCTGAAGCTCTGTTTGGACATACAGATGATGAGGAGGAGAATCCAGTTTTGAAGGATTTTAACCTGTGTGATTTAGCTTGATTACCTGTTAAGCTAAGTGCACTGAATCAAATAACCTGTATGAGCCGAGTATAAGCCAAGTTCGGGTTTTTCATAACAAATTTTCGGCACAAAAACTCGGCTTATACTCAAGTATATACGGTATATATGCATTCAATGCAATTCCTATCAAAATACCAATGTCTTACTTCACAGATCTAGAAAAAGTAATCCTAAGCTTCATTTGGAACCCACAAAAACCCTAAATAGCCAAAGCAATCTTAAGCAAAAAATAAATCTAGAGGCATCACATTAACTGACTTCAAAGTAGATAATAACATATACTGGAGAAGGTAGCCCTTACTCAATAAATGGTGCTGGGAAAATTGGATAGCCAAGTGCAGAAGAAACAGGACCCGCAGCTCTCACCATACACAAAAATCAACTCAAGATGAATTAAAGACTAAATGAAGGACATGAAACCCTAAAAATTCCAAAAGACAACATAAGAAAAACTCTTCTAGACAGAGGCGTTGGCAAAGAATTTATGACTAAGAATCCAAAGAAAAATATAGCCAGCAACAAAAATAAATACAAGGCACTTAAGTAAAAAGCTTCTGCACAGCAAAGGAAATAATTAACAGAGTAAACAGGTAACCTACAGATTGGGAGAAAATATTCACAAACACATATCAAACAAAAGACTAATTTCAAGAATCTACAAAGAATTCAAACAAAATAGCAAGAAGAAAAAAAAATCCTGTCAAAAAGTGGGCAGAAGACATGGAACAGAATTTTTTTAAAAGACTACAAAATGGCCAACAGACATGAAGAATTATTCAAAATCATTAATCATCATGGAAATGCAAATTAAAACCACAATGAGATACCATCTTCCCCGTCAGAATGGCCATTATTAAAAATTCAAAAAACAACACATGCTGGTGTGGATGTAGAGAGAAAGGGACTCTTATACACTATAGGTAGGACTACAAATTAGTGCAATCTTTATGGAAAACACTATGGAAATTCCTCAAAGAGCTAAACATAGACCTTACTATTTGATCCAGCAATCCCACTACTGGGCATCTACCCAAAGGGAAAGAAATTATTTTATCAAAAAATTACCTGCACTCAAATGCTTAGTGCAGCACAATTCACAAATGTAAACATAGGAAATCAACCGAATAGATGAGAGAACTACCCATCAATAGATGAGAGAACTGGCTTGGTGCCCGTGACTCAAGCGGCTAAGGTGCCAGCCACATACACCAGAGCTGGCGGGTTCAAATCCAGCCTGGGCCTGCCAAACAACAATGACAACTGCAACCAAAAAAAAAGCCAGGCATTGTGGCAGGTGCCTGTGGTCCCAGCTACTTGGGAGGCTGAGGCAAGAGAATGGCTTAAGCCCAGGAGTTTGAGGTTGCTGAGCGAAGATGCCATGGCACTCTACCCAGGGTGACAACTTGAGGCTGTCTCAAAACAAACAAACAAAAAAAATAGATGCAAGAACAGGGAAAATGTGGTGTATATACACGCACACAGCCCCCATGAGGTATTACTCATCCATAAAAAGGAATAAAGCAATATCATTCATAGCAACTTGGATGGAACTCGAGATCATTATTTAAAGTGAAGTATCTCAGGAAGGGAAAAATAAATACTACATGTTCTAAAAGGTGGGAACTAAATGATGGATGCAGATGAGCACAAAAAGACATAAAGAATACTGGATGCTCAGAAAGGGAGAATGTGGAAGGGAGGTGAAGGGTAAAAACTTTCCTGTCGGGTACAGTGGGCCTTAACTTCAGCATTATAGAGTATATCCAAGTAACAAAAACTTTTGAACCTTCATAATATTTTAGGAAAAAAACCTCTTATATACAAAAATAATTGTTTATTTTAATCTTAGTAAGACTTACTATTAATCATGTTGGTCTCTCCAGTAGGAGTTGAAGTATCAGGCATAGACTTGGTTGCTGGTCTTGGCTCTGTCTTGTATATGGATTCATCCTGACAAAAACCCTTCTCAACACTGTCAAAAAACCATTGTGTGGTCACACAGTGTACATTCCATCTCTTGGCACATTCATATTTCTGACCTATTATATTTATTAAAAAAGAAACAGAGCAAGAAAAGAAGATGCAAACCATTAAAATCTTATCTTTGCAGAAACATTCACATTTAACAGGTTATTTTTAAAACCTACCTAAAAGTTACTAGAAACAAAGAAGTTACTCTTAAACAGTATGTTATAGTGTATTAAAAAGTAATAGTCTAGGTTATTACCTAATTATATTTTCTATTTGTTGTTTAAATACACTTGCTGTGTGAAGTGGTTTATCTTTTATACAAACTGCATGAAGACAGGAGCAACTGTGAGGTTACTGAAATAATACTGGACTTGGTTTGCACATAGGCTCCATCACTTAATTTCTTTAAATCAGTTTCTTAATCTGTAAAATGAGGATAACTCACAGAATTACTATAAAGTTAATAAGAATGTACAACTGTGAAAATTATAAATGTATCCAATATAATAAATCCCAACTTTAAATAGACTATTTCAATGTCAACAGGCTATTACTTCAAGTCCAGGACAGGCAAATAATGTTTAAAAAATTTATCTCCATGCAAGGCACGGCAATAATCCTATAATTACACCTATAATCCTAACACTCTGGGAGGCCAAGGCAGGAAGATCCCTTGAGCTCAGGAGTTTGAGATCAGCCTGAGCAAGAGCAAGATCCCATCACTACTAAAAACACAAAAATTAGCCTAGGCGTTGTGACAAGCACTTGTAGTCCCAGCTACTCAGGAGGCTGAGGCTGGAGGAGGATCATTTGAACCCAGGATTTTAAGGTTGGTGTGAGCTAGGCTGACACCATGGCACTCTAGCCTGGGTAACACAGTGAGACTCTGTCTCAAAAATAAATAAAAAATATATATATTTATATATTATATACAAATATATATATACACCACAGAAGTCAATATGTAACAGGAAAAGTTTCTTTCTATATATATGTATATATGTATTATATATAGGTTATATATAAGGTTTCTTTCCTTACATATGTATTTGTATATATATGCAACAAATATATATATATACTATATATAAAAATTATCAGTACCACAGAAGTCAATATGTAACAGGAAAGGTTTTTTTCCCCAGCATTCTTTTTATTTTTTTGAGACTGGGTCTTACTCTGTGCCCTGAGTAGAATGCTGTGATGTCTAGCTCACAGCAACCTCAAACTCTTGGGCTTAAGCAATCCTCTTGCCTCAGCTTCCCTAGTAGCTGAAACTACAAGTGCCCATCACAACAAACAGGTAGTTTTTCTATTTTTAGTGGACAGGATCTTGCTCTTTCTCAGGCTGATCTCCAACTCTGGCGCTCAAGGGATCTACCTGCCTTGGTCTCCCAGAGTGCTAGGATTACTGGCATGAGCCACCGCACCAAGCCTTTTCCAGCATTATTGAAAGTCAGTTACAAACTTGTCTTCAGATTCAGAAAAGCAAGGGTAGCATCAAGTACACTCACAATCATCCTATCATAATTGGCCATACCAACCTTCTGACTTAATGACAATACCCTCAACCTTAATCTTTTCCTCAAATTTTATTCCTTATCTAAGTAGCTTAGTAAAACACAGCACACAGATCTAAAGAGAGATAATAAAAACATTAACAAAATTCATCAATTTGTATATAAGAGTGCTGATAAAAAAAATATTCTCTAGAATAAAGTTTAAAGACCACCAAAACTAATAATAATTTCAAAGAATTTTTTGTCACTGATAATGTCTTTTACTTTTTGTACAGCCTCATGTTCTGCAAGGTACATCTTCAAGTTAAAATTTGTAGTTCATTCAATTAAATATTAAGTGAAGTCTTTTAGTCATTAGAAAGAGATGTTGTGTCATTTAACTTTATCTATTAGTTTTCTTGTTATTCACCCCAAAGTTTATTATTATTACTATTATTTTGAAACAGGGTCTCACTGTCACCTGAGCTAGAGTGCAGTGGTGTTATCATAGCTCATAACAGCAACCTCAAACTCCTGGGCTCAAAGAATTCTCCTGCCTCAGCCTCCCAAGTAGCTGAGACTATAGGCACATGCCACTCCACTTGGCTAATTTTTTTATTTTGTGCAGAAACAGGTCTCACTCTTACTCAGGTGGATCTCAAACTCCTGGCCTCAAGCAATCCTCCCACCTTGGCCTCCCAAAGCCAAACTCTTTTAAGTATTTGGTAACTATGTAGAGAAAATTTATTTTCAATGAAAAGATTTAATAGTAAGCTTAAAAAAAAAACTAGAAGTTTTTGGTTTTTATATTTATTCAATGACCCAGATAAACACTAGAATGATCAAATAAGATTGCTACAGATTGTGACCCAAAATATCTTTTTCAATATTTTAGGGAAAACAATTTCAAATTGGTTAAGGACATGTCAGAAGCAAAAAATGTTGTATAAAGAACAGAAGCAAAAAATGTTGTTTAAAATGTTGGACGGTGCCCATAGCTCAGTGGGTAGGGTACTTCCACATACACCCAAGCTGGTGTGTTCAAACCCGGCCCCGGCCAGCTATACAACAAAGACAATCACCACAATAACAACAAAATAGCCAGGCATTGTGGCAGGCACCTGTAGTCCCAGCAACTTGGGAGGCTGAGGCAAGAGAATCGCTTAAGCCCAAGAGTTTAAGGTTGCTGTGAGCTGTGACGGCATAGCACTCTACCGAGGGCGACATAGTGAAACTCTCTCTCTCTCAAAAAAAAAAAAGATTTTAAAATGTTAAAATCCTGCCATCTAGAACAACATGAATGGAACTGGAAAACATAAGAAATAAGCCAGGGGGCGGCACCTGTGGCTCAGTGAGTAGGGCACCAGCCTCATATACTGAGGGTGGTGGGTTTGAACCCAGCCCTGCCCAAACTACAACAAAAAATAGCCAGGCGTTGTGGCGGGCACCTGTAATCCCAGCTACTTGGGAGGCTGAGGCAAAAGAATCGCCTAAGCCCAAGAGCTGGAGGTTGCTGTGAGCTGTGATGCCATAGCACTCTACCAAGGGCGACAAAGTAAGACTCTATTTCTAAAAAAAAGAAGAAAGAAAGAAATAAGGCAGGGATAAAAAGACAAATTGTGCATGTTCTCACTCATATGTGGGAGCTAAATATTATAAAAACAATCAATCTCACTGAGGTAGAGTAGAATGACAGTTACCAGAGGCTGGAAACTCACTGAGGTAGAGTAGCGGTGGTTAATGGGAATAAAAATGTATTTAGTTAGAATGAACAATATATGATTGCCCAACAAAATGACTATAATCAACAGTAAGAGCATACTTTAACTAAAACAGTAGAATTGTAATGTTCCTAACACAAAGAAATGTTAAGTGTCTAAGGTGATGGATATCTGAATTAAACTGACTTGATTAATTCACAGTGTATGCCTGTATCAAAACATCACATGTGCCCTATACAGCTATTATGTACCCATAATAATTAAAAGTTTGAAAAAAATTTTAAAAGATTTAAAAATGTTAAGTACTGGAGACGATTTTGCACTTGTCCATTTGCAAAACATAGTTTTACCTTTTGGTTCTTGCACAATGAGGTGTGTACATTCATTCATTTTCAACTGTCCCATGTATTGACCTCCATGCTTAACCGTGAGCTCCTGAACTGTCTTCCTTTCCAAGCCACACAAGCCAGTAACACAGATTATACAACCAAGAAAAACAGGACATTTGAAGTCTTCCGTGTTTATATCAGTATATCTAGCTATTTTTCTGGGAGAAACAAATGGTTTAAAAAGAAAAACATTAAATTTGCCAGATAGTTTTAAATTTACCAGAAGAATAATGACAACACAAATATCATTATTGCTTTCCCATTTTTAAAGATTTATAATCATTTTTAAGAAAAGGAGAACACATACATTCAGAATTATTACTAATTGCTCACCTACCTCAATACCATGTTTCTAATAAAAAGCAATGTTTCAGATAGAATGTCTCAAATAAAATTGTTTAAGAGAAAAATAAATAGCTCATTGACTCTAAGTCCTTGCTGATCAAAGTGGTATATTTTCCAATATTATAAGTCTGATTCTCTACTTAAAAACCCAAAGGGTCTTTGGCTGCCTATTAGAAAAATGGACATTTTAATACTTCCATTACTCTATATAAATAAAAGCAATGATTTTTGGCAGAATACCAACAAAAATAGCATTATCATTATGTTGCACTTTTTAGGCAGATGTGCTGATGGTGTAGTCAGGTTGGGAAGGAGGGCTGCCAACATGGAGACACATTTAAGACGGTGTTGAAAACAAGCCCAGAAGGATTCAGTTTTGTGGTACTTGGATTTATAGCTGCTAATCTAATTTCAGGGTAAGTGTGCCCCTTGAAATAGACTCTAAGCTCCACAAGGGAAGGGATGCTATTCTATTTTGCTTGCTACCTATGTCTAATGCCTAGCTCTGGCTAGATACATAAAATGGGCTCAAATAACGTTTACTGATCATATTTCAGCTGATGGCTTACATATGTTTATATATGAATGGCCTTATAGACACATCTTTTGGGGAGGGAGTGTAACTGCCAAAATGGCTAATTTATTCTCTTTACAGGCATATTGAAGGATAATCCAACCTAAGAGCAACACAGTCGCAGTACTGATTTTCTCTCATTATTTTAGAAACATTTCCTGCATTTATTTTCAAAGCATTTCCTATCTGGTAGCTAATGCTAGCACCACAACCTATTCCACCTCTCAACTTATATCTTGATAATAAGAGCTTGCTAATTCTGCAATGGAGAAGAGTAATGATCCCACTTTTGTCCTTGAATAACAAATACAAAGGGGATACTATAAAGCAGGGGTGGTGAACACGCGGCTAGAGCCGCATGCGGCTCCCGGCCAAAATGAATTTCGGCTCTTTGCCTCTTATCATTATTTTGTATACTGTGGCTCTTTGCCAAGTTTGGATTTTGTTATGCTGCTTCTGAGGAGGGA
>CAUYPK010135591.1:0-36225 GCA_963574355.1 Loris lydekkerianus
GCCTCTTTTATTTAAGCAGCTGATAAATTTAGCTGTCCCCTTTTTGAACATTTGCACATTTTCTGTCTTACTTGGAAATGGTACCACATGAGATCAAAGACAACTGGATACTTTTTCTTCCATTCTTGAGATACTTTACTATGACTTTTGTCTTTGGGGCAAGGCAAAATTCTAGGCATATACACTTATTTTTCATATGGATCTTCAAGGATTCCAGCTCCATTCATTGACAAGACTGTCTTTGGCCATTGAATTATCTTGGCATCTTTGTCCAAGATCAACTGACCATATGTGTGTGGATCTACTTCTGAACTCTAGTCTATGTCTTTGATCTAATCTGTATAACCTTGAAACATTACCACACTGTATTTATTATTTTAGTTCAGTGGTTCTCAACTGAGGCAACATTACCCCCAGAGGAAATTTAATAATATGTGGAGGGTATTTTGGTTGTCACAATTGGCATTCTACTGGCATCTAGTGGGTAGAGATGAGTGTCATCTTGCACAAAAGTGTCCATGGTGTTGAGGTTGAGAAACTCTGCTATAGAAGTATAAGAAATCTTGAAATGAGATTTCAACAATCAATTATTCAATTATTTCAATGAAATGACAACTACTTTGTTCTTCATTTAAACAATATTTTTGGGTACTTACATTCTGCTTTTTCTATACAAGTTGATAAATTGGCTTACCAATTTCTCCTCAAAAATCCTACTAGAAGTTTAGTGCGATCAAATTAAATGTAAAGATTAATTTGGGAAGAAATGACATCTAAACTATTTTGAGTCTCCTGGTACATTAATATGCTAAATGTTTCCATTGTCTTTTTAATGTAAATTCTCTCACCGATCTTTTGTCATTTTCAGTGTATAGGTCTTACATATATTTTATTAAATTTATCTTAAATATTATATGCTTTTTGATACTATTGTAAGTGGCATTTCTAAACATTTCAACTTCTGAATGTTTAATATGAGTATATGGAATTTTAGATTCTTGGTATTTTATATGTAGATGATTATGCTATATGGTAATAAAGTTTTATTTCTTTTCTAGTTTGTATCTTTTCTGCTGTATTTTTATCTCAATTTTCTTTTTTTGCTATGTTGAACTAGATAGGACCTTTAATATGAGTATTTAATACATGTGTTTAAAACAGATCTCCTTACTCCTGATGTTATTGTATTAAATAGAAAGTGTTTAGTCTTTTGTCACTAAATATAGTGTCAGCTTTTCTCTCATGGCATTTGTAAGTTTAGAGGAGTTTTCTTCTATCAGTAGTTTGCTGAAGGATTTTATCATGAATATATGTTGAATTTTTTCAAATGCTTTTCTATATATTAAAATGGTCATTGTAAGTCTGTTCCTGTGGCCCAGTGGGTAGGGTGCCGGCCCCATATACGGAGGGTGGTGGGCTCAAACCCGGCCATGGCCAAACTGCAATAAAAAAATAGCCGGGTGTTGTGGCGGGCACCTGTAGTTCCAGCTACTTGGGAGGCTGAGGCAAGAGAATCACCTAAGCTGAAGAGCTGGAAGTTGCTATGAGCTGTGACACCACAGTACTCTACTGAGGGTGATAAAGTGAGACTCTGTTTCTACAAAAAAATAAAAAATAAAAGAGAGAGAGAGAGAGAGATTGATAGATTGATTTTTGATTGTTGAACCACTCTTCCATTCCCAGGATAAAACTCTTCTTGGTCATAATGTATTATCCTTGTTATGTGTTTCTAGATTGCATTCGTTAGTATTCTGTTAAGGTTTTTTTTTTTTTGTTGTTGTTTGTTTGTTTGTTTGTTCATTTGTTTTTGGTGTCTATGTTCATTAGAAATATTGGTCTTTGATGTTTTTTAAAAATGCATTTGCTTGGTTTTGGTAGAGAGCCACTCTGGTTTCATAAAATGAATTGGGAAGCGTACCTCCTTCTTAACTCTTAGAATAGATGTTGCAGAATTGGTTTTGAAGTTGATTTGATTTATTTAATAGATAAAGAGCTGTACACATTATCTCTTTCTTCTTGAGTGTGAGTTGTTAATTTATATTGTTGAAATAATTTGTCCATTTCATCCACATTATTAAATTTATTTCTGTAAATTTTTAATAGTATTTCCATATTATCTTTTTAATATTTGTAAGACCTTTAAAAACCTAACTTGTCTTCATTTCTGATAATGTCTTCTCTTTTTTCTCTTTACAAATCTACATAGACTTTTACTAACTTTTTGATCTTTTCAAAGAACCAGCTTTTAGCTTCATTGATTTTTTTTTTTTTCTATTTCTGTTCTTATCTTTATTACTCCCTTCCTTTTGTTTGCTTTGGATTTTTGCTTTATTTTCATGTGTCTTAAAATGAACTGTTAGGTCATTGATGTGACTTTTTCTTCTCTAATGTAAGCATTTAATGCTATAAAAAAAAACCCTATATGCACCTTTTAGCTTCCTTTCATAATTTTTGATAAGTATATTTTATTTTTGTGGCCATTTTAATTGGGTCATTTTTATATTGCATTTTCTAATTGATGTCTGTAAGCTAGTCATGTATCTGATAACCTTGAAGATTCTTCTTCTTATTATTATTTTTGAGACAAAGGCTCACTTTGTTGCCCTTGGTAGAGTGCAGTGGTGTCATAGCTCACAGCAATCACTTGAGTTCAAGAGATTCTCTTCCCTCAGCCTCCCAAGTAGCTGGGACTGCAGGCGCTGGCCACAACACCCGGCTATTTTCAGAGATGAGGTCTTGCTCTGGCCCAGGCTGGTCTGGAACCTGTGAGCTCAGGCAATCCACCGACCTTGGCCTTCCAAATGCTAGGATTATAGACATGAGCCACCTTGCCCAGCCCTTATTCTTGTAGTTTGTTGCTGATTCTTTTGCATTTTCTGTTTTTAGATGTCTCCTGTAAAAACAATTTTTCCTTCTTTTTAAGATTTTTATATTGATGTGTCATTTATTTTTTCATTGTTGTGGCTAGGATATGCAATAAAATATTGATTAGTGATATGGAAAGAGAAATCCTTGTCTTGTTCCAGACTTGAATGAGATTGTTTATAAGGTGTTCCATAATGTGTAGCATTTGCAGTTCTTTATCGTATAAGAGACATTTCACTATATTTGTAATTTGCTAAGATTTTTTATTATGAATGAGAAGAGAATTTCATTACATGCCTTTTTCTTCATATATTGAAATGTTCATATATTTCTTTTGTTATAATATATGAAACTATTTTTAAATTACAGTAAATAATTCAACCCCCCTTTTTACTTTCTTTTTTCAGAATTGTGAATTGCATTAAACATTATTGGACTGTCCTTTTGTTTGGGGGATAAATCTACTTGATAGTGAATTATATGTGGCTTGATACACATTTGTCTTCCCTTTAAAAAATGACATGTTTTCATGAGTTGATTTTACTATTTCTTTTCAATTTTACTATCAATGATACATTAAGCTAAAAAAAGGTTTACATAGCTTTTAATCATTTTCCAGTTTCTGGAAGTTTGTGAAACATAAGAATTAACTATCTTGATAGTTTGATAAAACTGAATTTTGATCCTGTTATGATTCCATTCCTGTTTATTTCAGGGTGTAAGGAGGGAGATTTGATGTTTAACCAACTGATTCAATTTCTGTTCTAGTCCAGTTTGCTGTTTCTTTCATTGTTTTCATGGGAAATTATTCATTTCTTGTGTTTTTGAATGTAATCACTAAAGTTGTTAAGAATATTCTCTTATAACTTAAAATTTATTTTGATTTTTTTTAAAAAAGTATATGAAGATTTGATTTAAAGCAAAATATTTCTAAGATTAGTTAAGAAAATCAGCAGTTGGCTCGAACTCTGGCTCACACCTATAATCATAGCACTCTGGGAAGCTGAGGAGGGTGGACCCCTTGAGCTCAAGAGTTTAGGAGATGGAGACCTGCCTGAGCAAAAGTTACACCCCGTCTCTACAAAATAATAATAATAATAATAATAATAATAATAATAGTAAGTAAAAATAAAAAATAGAAAAATTAGCCAGGTGTTGTGGTGGGCGCCTGTAGTCCCAGCTACTTGGCAGGCGGAGGCAAGAGGATACCTTGAACACAAGACTATGAGGTTGCTGTGAGCTCTGATGTCATGGCACTGTACCCTGGGCAACAGAGTAAGACTCCGTTTCAAAAAAAAAAAAAAAAAAATAGCAGTTCCCTGCCCATTGTCACAGAAGCAACCATTTTTCACCCTGTCAGATGATTTTTGGTACCTATATCCTTTTCCTAAATAACATGCTTACACTACTTCTTAATTTTAAATGTTCAGGCAAATATAGGTTCTTTTAAAACTCCTTATTAGTACAACGTATATAAGTCCCGGCATGATGTTTAATTTCAGTATAATATTGACTTAGTTGTTCTTTTATGTTATTATATCATTACCCTTTATAGCTGAGCCAGATCCTATATTCTAGCAGTTTCCCGTTGCTGTTGTAATAAATTAACACAAACATACTGACTGAAAACAACACAAATTCATCTTTTAGCGGTTTTGGAGGTTTTCCTGGACTACAATCTGCTGGCAGGGCTATGTTGCTTTCTGGAAGCTCTGGAAGAACTCGTCCCTTTGCCTTTTCCAGCTTTTAGAGGTCTCTTGCATTCTTGTGTTCCTGGCTCCTTTCTCCATCTTCAAAGTCAGCAATGACCGATAAGTGTTTTCCATATCGTATCACTTACTCTTTTGCTTCCCACTTCCATTTTTAAGAAAACTTGTGATTCCATTGGGTATACTCAGATAGTCTTGAATAATCTCCATATTTTAAGGCCAGCTGATCAGCACACTTCATTCTGACTGCCACCTTTTCCTTGAGCATATTTACGGGTTCCCGGGAGTAGGATTTTGACATCTCTGGATGGCCCTTGTTCTGCCTACCATATAGCATTACTTCATTTCTGTACAAATTTTATTTTATTTTTCTTGGAATAACTGCCTTTTAAAAACGTGTTTGTCCTTAATTCAAGCTTGATTCTCTGCCAGTGTCTACATCTCTTTTCATACATTCAGACATAATGATATTTTCTTAGTTTTATCCTCCTGACATTGTTCCTTTACTCTTCTGTCCCTTGACAGTGTGGACTGGTTTCTCCTTGTATTTTTCTCTTAGCTGTCATCCTAGAATCTTCAATCATCATCCTTAAGTTTTTTTTTCTTTTCTCTTGAGTTGGACTCCTTGTTTCTTCCTGTCGTTTTTTGGGGGGCACAGTCTCAGCGTGTTTGTGAGAAAGGGTGCAAAGAGAAAGGTAAATGTTTTTGAGAGCCTGCTCTCTATTTTTTAAAATTCTGCCCCCCTGCAACTTCATTGTTAGTATAGGTATAGATTTCTAAGTTGGAAATTATTTCCCTGCAGAAGGTTGAAAGCATTGCTCCACTCTCTCCTAGCTTCCAGAACAGCTGTTAGAAACGGACCCCGTTCTTATTCTTGAGCATCTGTGGTCAACTTTTTTTCCTCTCTTGAAAAGGATATTCTTTTCATCCCTTGTATTAGAACAGTGTTGTGTCCTTTCATATATTGTGCTGATACTCAGTTGGGTCTTCCACTCCTGAAATGTTTTTTTGTTTTTATTATTAAATCATAAGTGTGTACATTAGTGCAATCAAAGGGTACAATGTGCTGGTTTCATACACAATCTGAAATATTTTCATCAAACTGTTTAACATAGCCTTCACGGCATTTTCTTAGTTATTGTATGAAGACATTTGTATTCTGCATTTAGTTTAGTCCTGCTGAAATGTTTTGAATTATTTCATCACCATTCCTTCTCTCGCTCCTTTTCACTCTCTCTTTCTCTTTCTCCCTCCCCCCTCCCTCTCTCCCTCTCCTTTTTCTCCTCCTTCCCTCCCTGTATTTCTTCCTCTCTGTCTCTCTCTCCTTGTCTCTCTTCGTCCTACTATTTCAACATTTGCTCTTTCTGTTTTCCATTTCTTTTTCTAAATGCTCTATATTTGGAAGATATCTTCAATTTCATCTCCCAACCTTTCTATAGAATTTTGCATTTTCTCTATTATCATTTTACTTTCTAATGTCTTTTTAAAATTTTTCTTTGAATTATTTCTGGCAACTTGTTCTTTGTTCGTGGGCACAGTATTTTCTCTGATCACTGATGCTATTAATGATGTAAGTTTTTATGCTTTTTTCCTCATTTCTCTCCAAAATTTTTTTTTAGAAGCTTTGTTTTGTTGTTTACTTTCATGTTAGAAACTTTTCTCTTGGGTCTTGTGTTCCTTGGTTATTTGTTCATATTGGTACATTAAAAACTGAAAACGGGCTCAGCGCCTGTAGCTCAGCAGCTAGGGTGCCAGCCATGTACACTGGAGCTGGCGGGTTTGAATCCAGCTGGGGCCTGCCAAACAATAATGACAACTACAATCAAAAAATAGCTGGGCATTGTGGTGGGTGCCTGTAGTCCCAGCTACTTGGGAGTCTGATGCAAGAGGATCACTTATGCCCAAGAGTTTGAGGTTGCTGTGCGCTGTGATGCCATGGCATTCTACCCAGGGTAACATAGTAAGACCCTGTCTCAAAAAACAAAAAAAAACAACAAAAAAACTGAAAACGCTAAGTGAGGTGGTATATTATCTGCTGAGGCCATTATGTTGAAAACTTTAGGTCTTTTCTCTTGGACTGGGAGTTTTGATAGAAATGGATATTCTAATTGTCTTTGGAGGAAACAGATGTAATTTCTTGTATCCTGGGTGACAAGCAGGGTGGGAGGTGGCTACCCTAGAAATATTTTTCTTTTTTGGTCTCTTTTCCTCTTTGTCCTTGTTAATTTGTGAGTTAAAATCTTTTTGCTACCTTTTTTTTTTTTTTTTTTGCTACCCTTTTTATGGGGTTTTAAGATAATGCAGAAGCAGATGTTTGTGTTCAAACAACTATCCTTAAATGGGGAGGATTGCAGTTGCTCTGTTTGTTTGTTAGTTCATTTGTTTTTGAGAGACAGGGTCTTGTTTTGTTGCCTAGGTTGGAGTGTGGTGGTGTGATCATAGCTCACAACAAACCTTTGTGTTGTCCAGGCTGATCTTGAACTCCTGGCCTCAAGTGATCCTCCTACCTCATGCTGGGATTACCGGTGCAAGCTACTGGGGTTGGCCTAGGATTTTAAAAAATCTCATGGTTTGTAATTGTTTTGTAAATTCCTTTGTAGTTATTTCTTGTTGTTACTCTCTTTTCAGAATCCATGGGTGTCAAACTCTTTCAGTTTAGTATATGTGTATCTTTATTTTGCCTATCCACACACCCCTAAATACTTTTTCTTGGCAATTATTCTTTTCTATTCACTATTTTCTGCCTCTAGAACCACTATCACACTTTGGTTGGAGCTTCTGAGACTGTTCTCCAGGTTTCTTAATATCTCCCTCATTTTATTAATATCTTCATTTTTCTCTCTCAACTGTCACATTCTGAATTATTCCTCAGAAATATCTTAAAATTAAGTGATTTTTCCTGGCCATATTGAATGTGACGTTTATACCATCTTTGGAGGTTTGGTGCTGGAGTCTCAGCCTTGATTTACAGGGTGCACTTGTCTTTTATAACCTCTTGTTCTTGTGTTTCATAGATCCATTCCTTTAGTTCTTCAAGGATGCTAAACATTTATTTTAATGTCCTTTTCAAATTACTGTATTGCTCTGGGACTGTAACTTCACATTTGTTGAATTTGTTTACTCTTCTTTAAAGATGATTTTATTCATAAATTTTGAAATTTCAGCTTGCTGTAAGCTGTCCTCAAACATGAAAATACATGGTTTTCCCCTTTGCTGTACTCATTCCTCCTAAGCCTGGCCAGGTTATGTTTTCTTTGATCAGTCCCCGGTTCAGAACCAGTTCTTATGTTAGCAATTTAGGGCTTTGGTTCCTTGATGTTGGAGGTAGATTAATATCAAAGCTTGAGTTTTTGAGGCAGTATGTGGCATGATGTGAGTCTTAGTTGCATAACTGTCTCTACTGCCTACCTAGACAGCACCTCTGTTGCTAGTCTCAGCTTCTTGTCTGTTCATAGCACATTTAGTTATTCTGCATCGGAGTCCCTGCTTCATCTACTGGTTTCCCGTAATGATCTGGCTTTGCTTCCCTGCTGCATATTCAATATTATTGGTTTATGTTACCCCATAGTAATCGACCTTCTGCTGCCTCTGCCTGTTTCCAGGTGGTGGAGTGGTTTTAGCATTCCCATCCCCAGTTCCTAGCCCATTGCTAAGATTTTTTTGTTTGTTTCAGCTCCATGGACATATTTTTATTCTTTCTTTTCTTTTGTTTAACAATTGTGGTTGTGTTTTTATTTTTTAATATATGTTTTATGATTAGCAATTATCACTGTATTCTGTGTAGCTCAGAGAGGAGGATTTTTTCTATGTGAAAACACTAGTCTGCCATAATGGTCTTTCAGGATTTTTGGATGAATAATAAATTCTTCCTTAAATAATGAATGCTCCCCATTTGGAGTCTTAATTAGGAAGAGTTCTCCTTGATTAGTTTTCCATGCTTAATCTGTCATCATAAATTGTAACCTTCATATGCCTGAGTATCATTTTAGGTTGGGAAGCAACAGAAGCAAAGGTTCAGTGGGGTTGGGTCAGACAGGCAGGTGTTTTTGACTCTGGAAGGAGGAATGATGAGTTGCGTAAAACTAGGGCCCCAGATTTTGATAGATATTAAGGGAATTTTTATATGTCAGATGGGTGTCAATTGTTGCCTGAGAAGGACAGTTTTATTGACACAAATAGAAGGACGAGAGGACAGGGGCATGGAAAATCATGGTTGCCCAGTTGATGTTGGGACTTTAAAGAGAAATAGGGAAAATGGTGAGGAAGTAACTAATCTTTAGGTTGAAGACAATGGTTTTCATTGGTTCACAAAAAGTGAATGAGGCTAACGGAGGCTGCACCATGCCCGAAATTTGTCTGGAAGGTGAGAAGGTATGATGCCATTGCATTAGAGTTAGTGAAGGGTTGGTATGGCATTGACAGAGTTGAGGCTGGAAAGATAGATTTTTTTTTTTTTTTTTTGCTGCTCCTTCTTCTCCTCCTCCTCCTCTTTTCTGATCACTTTGTACCTCTCGGCAGAGTACTGTGACATCATAGCTCACAGCAATCTCAAACTCTTGGGCTCAAGCGATTCTTGTATCTCAGGCTCCCAAGTAGCTGGGACTACAGGTGCCGGCCACAACACCCAGCTATTTTTTTAGAGATGGGGTCTCCTACTTTCTTTCCCTTCCGTCCCCTCAGGCTGGTCTGGAACCTGTGAGCTCAGGCAATCCACCTGCCTGGGTCTCCCAGAGTGCTAGGATTACAGGCGTGAGCCACCATGTCCAGCCCCTCCCAGTTTTTCTGACCTGTCTCCCTTACCTGTATAGACTGAGTTATTGTTATTACCTCTCCTTTAATTTGATTCTTTCTTCTTTAATATCTAACCTTCTGCTTTCTTCCACTGACACAAGAGCTTGGCTGTGTTCTTGTACTGGGATCCCTTAATCAATCTTTTCATTTTCTTTCTTTTCCGTCCACCCTGGTGATCCATTAAGAACATTTTTCATTTTTAGTAGTCTGTTGTTTCTCCCCAATATCATACTTGCTTTCAATCCATCTTTCTTTCTCAGTTTTAAGCTGGGACCAGCTTAAGAAACGCTTACTTTGGGGGAGTGGGTGTATGCTTGCCAAATGTTTGCAAAAAGTATGCCCTTGTACCAGTGGAATTTCAGCTGCACTAAAATCTCGGCAGAAATAAGTAAAGTAAGTATAAGTCAATTTTATAACTCACTCTCATCTTTACTCATGGAATGATTTCCTAGTGCTTTCTTAGTGCCTGTTTAGAAATCCATAAATGAATGACACAGTTTCTAGAAGCATTTGGGGATCCTGGGGAGTATCCATGCTATGACAGTGCTCCTGGCTATATGCTCAGTGGGGGCTGGAGGCTGCAGTTGGTATACGTGAATGTACATGTTCCTCTATTTTTGTGTCTGGTCTGCAGATTCCCCATTTTTAGATAAAGACAAGTTGCCTGAACTATGTACACTGCACATTCCTGTTTATAGCTTCTGTACCTAGGGAAAAACTACAAATCTGCAGTTACTCCTTAGTATACGGCTTCATCTGTCTGCTTTGCAGCCCCAGGGACTGCTGTTGTGAGTAGCTCTTTGGATGGAAGGTGGGACATCACAGCATAGCAGCAGCTGCAGCAGCTGCAGGCGCAGGAGCATAGCAGCCAAGCCTCTGAATCACTGCCTGCAGGGTGCATGTTTTGGGATCTGAGTGCTGAGTTGGAAGGGACTGAGTCAGTACCTCGTCAGGATGGGGCAGTTGTAAATCAGGTCAGCAGTCTGAGAAAGTTTTGCCAACAAGACAAGGGGTTCTCTCACCTTCACTGGTGACTTACTTCTTAAGTTACTGTCTCTAATTGATGGGGCTGTGTAAATAGTTTTGTTGCTTTGTCAAGTACCTCTCAGGGGCAAATAAAAGAATTTTAGTTATTCGCTGTATTTTCATATAAAAATGTTGAGGGTAATCTAAGCATGCACAGGCAACAGTCTTCCATATGTTTTGGCATGCTGCAGCCCTACCCAGGATTTGGCTCAATATGTTGTAGCCAGAATTGATAAATGAGTGTTCACTGTATAGAGCTCCATGTCATTGATCCCTGAAGAACTTCTCAGATATGTTCTCGTTCCATTTCATGGACGCCTTTTTTTGAGTAAATTTTTTCCTTCCCTCCCTCCCCCTTCTTTTCCTCCCTCCCTTCCCTCTTCCTTCCTTTTCCTCTCCTTCCCCTTCCCTTTCCCATTCCTTCCCTTCCTCCTCCCTCCCTCCTTTCCTTCCTTCCTTCCTTCCTTCCTTCCTTCCTTCCTTCCTCCCTCCCTCCCTCCCTTCCTCTCTTGCTCCCTCTTTTTCCATCCCTTCCCTCCCCTTCCCCTTTCTTTCCTCCTTCCTCTTTTTCTTCTTCCTTCCTTTCCCTCTCCTTCCCCTTATCCTTCCCTTTCCTCCTCCCTCCCTTCTCCCTCCCTCCCTCTCCTTCCTTCCCTTCCCTTCCCCTCCCCTTCTCCTTCCTTTCCTTCCTCCCTCCTTTTCATCCTTCCTTCCTCCCTCCTTTCCTTCCTTCCTTCCCTTGTTCCATTCCTTCCTTCCTTCCTTCTTGCAACTTTAATATGAACATGTATTTGACCTTTAAGAAACCATTATAACTGCAAGGGAGGAGCAAGTGACACTGAAAAGGAGTACGTGATGGTCAGGGATGTATGAGATGCTGTTTCGGGATCTGGCTGCTATACAAATACATCAAAGCAACAGTCATTTGAGCAATTGGAACTTCGAATAGTGGTTCACTTCTTGCTTGGGGTAGGGCTGGAAGGCAATGCAAGTGGCTATATTCTCTGGCAACCATTTGCTTTTTCTTGGTGAGAGAAAGTTTTTAGCTCATTCTAACATGTATTTATTGAGGGGTGTATGTGAGATATATCTGGACACTGTACTAGGTGTTGAGGATATAATGCAAAGTCAGATCTGGTCCCTGCTTTATTGGAGCTCACAATCCAAAAGAGAAGGCATACTTTGAACAAGTAACTTTGAGGTGAGCTGGATGTTATGGAGGAGTAGCAAAGAGGATTATAAAGAAGTTAAGATGCAGACCTAGCTTAATGGGGAACATGACAGGCAGTTTCTTTAATGAAGGAATACTCAAGCTTAGAACAGAAAAATCTTCAATAGTGATGGAGATGGAGAAGGCTAAGAAAATATTCCAGGGAGAAGGAACATGTTGTGTGAAGGCCTTGATTCTTGGAAAATTCATGTTGCATTTTAGGAGGTAAGAGAAGGGCAGTGTAACTCGAGTGTAGGGAGTAAGAGATTAAAACATAGAGGCAGTAGCAGGCAAGTCATCTCATCCTGTGTTTGAACATTATTCCACAGTCATAGGGGAGTTATTTAAAAGCTTTAAACAGGGAATGACAGAGCCAAATTTGCCGTTTTCAAAGCTAATTCTGGCAGCAGGGAGTGGATTGGTTGTGAAGGAAGTCACAAGTAGATATTGGGGGAGAATTAGCTATGGTGATGACTGTTGTCTAAGGTGGTGACAGAGGAGAAGAATGCTGAATGGAGTAGAGAGATATTTAAAAGACATTTAAATTGGAGGGGATTAATCAACTGTATAACATGTCTACCTCAGGCTTGTTGTGAGGGTTAAATAACTTAGTAAATTGTTGAGTGCTTAGAACAGTGCCCCGTGAGGCAGATCATACTTCATCAATTTGAAGAAGCATATTTTCTTCCTCTAGTTTAACACTTCCAAAATCGGAATGAGTCTTAACTATCAATGACATATTATTGTTTATTTGGCAACACTTTTATTTTCTTAGTGTGATGGAAAATATTTTTTTATCTGAAAATTGATGGCAACATAGATGAAGTATGGTAGTTAAGTGCTATAGAAGAATTTGCTGCTATCATTAGTATCTTCTTACTATTATTCTGTCAAAATTTGTTGGGAGATAAACTCAGGTACATGGAAATAACTAATACAAAGCCACTTATAAAAAGGGATGTGACAAAGACAATACAGAGAAAGGAAACATAGAAAGTACAGTGCAGGTGTTCCTACCTGTTTAAATAAACTGATTTTCATTAGGGAGACTCCTAGAAGTGTCGTGGAATTTCACCATTCCACCACAGGGCTGAATGCAGAGTAGAATTGAATATGAAGAGTTGACTGTGAGGGACTTGAGTTCCCATAGAAGTTAATCAATTCACCCGTACTTGTGCGTACATAGCAAGCTAAGCGTTTGTAAGAGTGCTTCTTGTAAAGACTGAATATCTCTTAATCCAGAAGATTAACCCTGTCTATCATTTACACAGCTTCCTTTATGTGCTAAGCATAATTCTAGTTTGTTTTACAAGAATTTAAGCCTACTCACCCCGTGAGGTAAGTGATGGCATCCCCTTTTCACATATGAGGAAATTGAGCCTCTGAAAGTACAAGGTCGTACGTAGTTATTCTGATTTGGAATTTCATCTTGGGTCTGTGTGATGCTAGGCTGTGTCTTCAAATGCCAATTTCTGAATCGAGGGAGAGAATCTGACCTGTCCTTGGATGGCCTTAAAGTAATATTAGTGCTTCATTTTTTCAGCCATTATTTATTGATTGCGGATGTGCCCAGTACTATGTAAGAAGGAGGAGATACAGGAATAAACAAAAAAGTAAAAAGGATCTTGCTCTTGTGGAATGTATAGTCTAGTGGGGGGAGATAGACATAGCTCTTAATCACATAAATAAATCATTGAGAATTATGGGAAGTCATAGGAGAGAAACACACCAAGTTCTGTGTGGGGGACTTAATTTAGATAGGGCAATCAGAGATAGCCTTTTGAGAAGGACACTGTTTCATCTAAACGTAAAGGATTAAAAAGGAAGGGAGGAAGAGCTTTCTGGGCTCATGCATGAGGTAGGAAGAAGCACATCTTGTTCAAGACTATAGCAGGACTAGAGAGGCAGATGGAGACAACTCTCCTCCAGTTGGGGGGTGGGGATGGTGGGCATATGTAGAAGCCAGGAGAGCAATTTCAATGGCATTGTCCTATTCTGAAGAACCTGGAAGTCAACACTTTGGCAAATTGACCAACTGGAACATCACAACATAAAAATTAATGTGTCTTTTGTGATACTCTAAGAAGGACACAAAGTTACTAACATAGTGTTCTTACCAAAGACCCATAACCCTGATCTAATCATAAAAGATCAGATAAACTCAGCTTGAGGGATATTCTACAAAATAACTGATCTCTTCTCCTCAAAAAAGTTGATGTCATGACAAAGAAAGGCTGGGAAAATGTTCCAGTTTATACTCATAATAATTAAAAAGTAAAAATGAAAAAAAAAAAAAAAAAGAGAGACATAACAACAAAATGTATGATTCTAGTTTGTATCCTGGACTGGCAAAAACTGCTGTAAAGAGCATTATTGTACCAGTTGGTGAAATTCAAATGTGGACTATAGAGTGGATATTAGTGTTATATCAATAATAAATTTCTTGATTTTGATTATTGTGTATAAGTGGTTTATATAAGATTTTTTTTTTATTGTTGTTGTGGTTGCAGTAAGAAAAAAGAAACTAAAACAATTTCATTTGACCCCAATTTCCATGTAGCTCCTCCTTCATTTATTTGCTTGTCTTTGTAGCAAAATTTCTTAATTAAGTTTTTCTATGCTTATCCCCATTTCCTCTCATTTTTTTCTTAAATCCATTCCAGACAGGCTTTTACCTCAGTACTCCACCAAAACTGTTCTTGTCAAGGTCGGTAATGACCTCTATGTTGCTAAATATTTATAGGTATAGAGGTAAAATGTGGCAAATGTTGACAACTGGTGAATATGAGCAAAGAGTATGTTCTATTTTTAGAATTTGTTTGCAAATTTGAAATCATTTCCAAATAAAAACAAAGAAAATAATTGAATCAAAGCAGAGGGAAACTTGGCATTGTACCGGTGTGGGAAAATTAAAAGCATATTACAGTAGTAGAGATGATTGATAAAAACCACTTGTGCCAAGGCAGTTAGCAGTTGGTGGTGGCACATTGGCAGAATTGGCAAGATTCAAGATATCCTTTAGAGGTACAATGGGAAGGACTTGCTGTCGGTGTAGATATAGCAAGTAAGGTATAATAGAAAGAATCAAGGGAGGGCGGTGCCTGTGGCTCAAAGGAATAGGACACTGACCCCATATACCGGAGGTGGTGGGTTCAAACCTGGCCCTGGCCAAAAATTGCAAGAAAAAAAAATCAAGGGATTGGCATTGCAAGAAGCAGTGATGTATAAGGTTCCGATTCCTGCTGTCATTTACAGGATTCTTGACTATGAGCAACTAGCTGAATCCTTCTCTAAGCCCCAATTGCTAATACATAAAATGAGAGTAAGACCAGTTATTTCAAAGGGGTGTAGTAGGCCAGGCGTGGTGGCTCATGCCTGTAGTCCCAGTGCTGTGGGAGGCCAAGGCGAGTGGATTGCCTGAGCTCAGAGGTTCAAGACCAGTATGAACAGCAGTGAGCCAGAGTAAGACCCCGTTTCTACTAACAATATCAAAAACAGACAGACGTTGTGGTGGGCGTCTGTAATCCCATCTACTGGGGAGGCAATGGGAAAGCCAGAGGAAGAAGAAAATGAACAAGAAAAGAAAGTACTTCAAACGAAGAAGAATGAACAAGCAAGCTGAAATTAAAAAAAAACAAACAAAAAACCCCCCAAAGGTGTGTAGTAAGATTAAAATTGTGCTGGCAAAACATCTAGATTATTAACTGTTATTTAGTATCCATTGAGACTCCAGGAATGCTTTTAACATTTCACCATTAAATATGATGTTTGATATAGATATTTTGCTGATAGATTTTTATCAGATTAAAAGAGTTTCCGTTTCTATTTTGCTAATAGTTTTAATTAGAAGTCAATGTTGCATAAAAAATTTACAAAATTCATAAGTTGAAATGATAATAACAGTTTTATTTGTAACCTGTTAATATTGTGAATTACATTGGTTTTTCAAATATTGAAGAAAATTTGCATTCCTGGAATGAGTCCAATTTGATTGTGATTCTTTTCATACATTGCTGCATTTGGTTAGCTAATGTTTTGTTTACATATTTGAGACAGAGTTTCACAATGTTACCTTTGGTAGAGTGCTGTGGCATCACAGCTCACAGCAACCTCACACTTTTGGGCTTAAGTGATTCTCTTGCTTCAGCTTCCCAAGTAGCTGGGATTACAGGCGCCTGCCACAATGCCTGGATATTTTTTTTTTTTTTTTTTTTTTTTTTTTTTGGTGTTGTTGTTGTAGTTGTGTTTGTTTTTTAGCAGGCCCGGGCTGGGTTCAAACCTGCCAGCCCTGGTGTATGTGGCCAGCGCCCAACCACTGAGCTATGGGGGCCCAAGCCTTGTTTATATTTTTTGCATCTATGTTCCTTTCAGAAATGGGCCTATAATTTTTTTTTTTCCCTCTAATGCCCTGCTCAAATTTTGATATGAAAGATCTGCTGGCCTTAGCAAATGACTTTGTTCTGTGGAATTACTTGTTTGCAGTTTGTGTTCTATTTTCCTTCAATGTTTTTAAAAGGTAATAGTGATGATAATGAAGTTATCTAAGCCTTGCATTTTAAAAAGGGTTTTAAATTACAGGTTCAAGTTCCTTAATATTATAGTTCTGCTCTAATTTTCTATTTTGACTTGAGTCAGTTTGGGTAAGTTGCATTTTTGTAGCAGTTTGCACATTTCAATTATATTTTTCAGTTACTGGAATTAATGTTTTCATAGCATCTTATGATCTTTGTATTATCTGTAGGACCTGTAGTTATTACATTCTTTTTTTCATTCCACACTTTCATTATCTGTGCTTATTTCTTCATTGGTCCTTCTAGGAGTTTGTCAATTTTGTTATTCTTTTTAAAGAAGCAAATTCTGGTTTGGCTGATCCTCTTGGTTAATTTATGCTCTTATCCTTATTTAATATTCTGTTTTCTTTATGTATAATCTGCTCTTCTTTCTTTAACATCATAAAATGATGTTTACCTCACTGATTTTCCACTTTTCTTCTTTGTTAATACATTAAGGCCACAAATGTCCCTCTAGGCATGACTTTAACAGTATCCTACAGGTTTTGATATGCATTGTTTTTTAGTATTATACAGTTTAAGATATTATCTAATTTTCAATTAATTTTCTCCCTTAACCCAGGGTTATTTATAAGTGTATTTCTTAATTTTCAAATGGTGGAAACTTTCTAATTTAATTGTCACTTGGTTATTTATTTCTGGTCCTATTGCACTGTGGTCACAGAGCATACTCTGTAGAATTTTAATCCCTTGGAATTTGTTGAGAATTGGTCTAGAACAGAAGTCAACAAATTATGGTCCATGGGTCAAATCTGGCAGTGTAAAAAGGGAAAAAAAAAATGTGACAAATTGTGTGAGGCCCACAAAAGTTAAAATATTTACTATTTGGTTCTTTACAGAAAAATTTGCTGTATTTACTATCTAGCTTTTTACAGAAAAAAAAAAAAATTCCATCCCCTGGCTTAAAATATGACCAATGTGTGTAACTGTTTCATGTATTTATTTCTGAAGAAAATGTGTATTCTGCAATGACTGAGTATAGTTACAGCACTCCATATATGTCAGTCAGGAGCGATTTGTTAATGTTATTCGGATGCTGTATATCCTTACTGATTTTTTTTTTTTTTCTCCTCATTTCATCAGTTACTGAGAGAGATGTATTAAAATCTCCCACAGTGATTTTGTATTTGTCTATTTATCATTGTGGTTTGGCTCGTTTCTGGATCTCATAATCTTACCTCATATCTTTTGAAACAATATTAGGTGCATACAAATTTAGAATTGTTATGTCTTCCTGGTGAATTGAACCTTTTATCATTCTGAAATGGCTCTTTATTGCTAGTAATGATTTTTGCATTTATGTCTGCTTTGTCTGATATTGATTTAAATGCACCAGGTTTATCTGGATTAATTTTTGATTGGTGAATCTCTTTCTATCCTTGTTTTTCAACCTTCCTGCATGTTAATATTTTAAATGTGTGTCTTGCATGCAACACATAGTCTTTGTAAATTCCATCTGATAATTTTGTCTCTAATTAGAACTATTAATCAGTTTTTATGTTATGTAATTATTGGTATATTTTATTATACATATTCATCATGACACAATGCTTTCTATTCTGACTGCTTTTTTAAAGAGTTTGCTATGCAAAGAGCTATTGAGATTATGGGGATATGTATTGTGGGATCTGAAAGGAGGACCATATAGTGTGAAATTATAGGGCGGATATCAACTTGATGTAAATATCGAGCTGAAAAGGTAGTTTGGGGCCAGATTGTGCTGTTTACTTTGCCTATGTTAAAAATGTTTATTATTGTGAAGTTTATTCTTGAAGCTGCTTCAGTATTTCAAGTGGTGGGGAAGCTGCTGAGCAATCAGATTTTGAAATGTTAAACTTGGCTGCAGTGTGCGGGATGAATTAGAAGGAGACAGGAGCAAATTCCAAAACACAGTTAGCATCGTATCATGTACAAAGTGGGTACATGATATTATTATGGTTTGCAGTAGGGTTGCAGTGGAACATGAGAAGAGAAACGTTTTCAGAAGAGTCTGAGGGGGTTATATGGATAGAAATTTAGATGGAGTAGATATGGGAATGGTTGGAGAAAGATGTGAAAGATGGAGTAAAGGTTTCTAACTCTGTGTTTGGGTGGAAGATGGTACCATTCACCAAGATAGGGAATGATGGGAGAGGGTGTGATTTTGGAAGAATGCAGGAACCCAGAAAAAAATGAATACAGTTTCATATGTCAAAAACAAAATAAGAAAAATAAAGATATACAACACAAAAAATTGCTCTTATCACCATTCCCTTGAATCCTGTTTTCTCCTCTCAACCCCACAATAAAACTTTTGAATTATTATATTAGCTATTCTTTCACAGTTTTTAAATGCAAATATCTTATTTTAGTATGTATTTCTCTGATTGCTATTGAGGGTGAGTATATTTTTAAATGTAGGTTATCAATTTGTAATATTCACTTGTGAATTATTTGTCTCCAGCCTTTGCTCAATTTTGTGTTTTGTTTCATCTTTTGATTACTTTCTTATATGTCAGGAGTGTTGCTTATCTTTGATGGGAACTTTTTGTTACAGGCAAGTTTAAAATTAAAGTGTACTTAAATCTCTTAATCTTTCTCAAGTTCACAAAACATATGCTCCTTTTTTTTATATATTCAATATTTGTGTACATTTAGAAGCATTGTATTCCATTGTGCACAGTGGGTCTGATATTTTATTTTTCTAAATAGTCATTTGTGCATTCATTGTCCATTAAATTTATTGAATAGTCCATAATTTCCTCATTGATCATAAATTGTTCCTTCATCCTACACTAAATTCCTGTATCTGCATGGATCAGTTCCTGGAACCGTTGGTTTATTGTCACTGATTTCTTCTACATTTTTACCTCAATACCAAGGATTAATTTTGATCAATTGCTTTTTAAATAAGTAATTCATGGGCAAGGGTCATAATTCAAAGGGTACAAAGTTGTGCACAGTTACAAGTAAATCTCTTTCCCATTTTTACCCAAGTGCCACCTGGTTCCCCTCCTAGGAGACAACACTTAATACTATTGTTTTGGTGCATACACATAATGATGTGCAAATATTCCAGTGCTATAATGTTCCATTTCTATAGATTTTGGGGATATTTCATTCTTTATTAGGTCAAATACCCTCTTAGAGCTATTTTTTTTTCTTTTTAGAAAAATGGTTGCAGCATTTTCTCACAAACTTGAAAACAAGCTTGACAATGTTTTATTGAATCAAGAAATTAAAAAAAAATATATATATGTGGTGTACAACATGTTTTGAAATATGCACACATTGTGGAAGGTCAAGGTAGATCTTATTAACATATGCATTAGCTTTCTTGCATCTTTATTGTTTTCTTTTTTGATGAGAACACTTGGAATCTACTCTGCTAGTGATGTTCAGCTATACATTGATTGTCATTAACTATAATTACCATATTGTACAATAGATCTCTTTAATTTTTTTCCTCCTAACTGGAATTCTCGATCTTTTGAACAACATCTCCACAGTCTTTATTTTAAGGAAATTGTGTTAGGATTTTATTAGAAGTACACTGATTTATACAAAACCTTGGGAATATTGGTATCTTAAAGATGTTTAGCTCTCTCCAGCCCCCAAACATGCTATGTTTCTCTTTATTCAGGTCTTATTTCAGTAGTTGTTCTGTTTAAAGACAACTTTTATTTATTTATTTATTTAATTTCAGGTAAGCATGAGGGCACAAACGGATAGGTGGTTGTTTGCATTTGTTAGGTATAATCCCTGTTGTAGTTGTGCCCCACACCTAAGAGGTGTGCCATACACCCTTACATTGTGCCCATTAAGTGGGAGCACACCAACACTCCGCCCCTCAACTTGAATTAAATTGAGCTTTTTTCCTATGTGAACATGTATATTAGATCACAATGACAGCTTTTAAAAATCAAACTGTAGGATACGGAGAAAAAGTGAAAATTGTAAGTGTACAGCTCAACAAATTTTTAGTACATGCACAAACCCATATAACTACTATCTTCATCAAATAGAATAGTTTCATGGAAAAGTAAAATTATTAATTTTTATTTATGAAAATATGAAATAAAAATAAATATCCCAGAACCATCCCTTCATGTTATTTCTCAGTCATTGTCCATACTCCCCTCCCCCAAAGGTAACTAATATCCTTCTTTCTTATACTAGTTTTTAAACGTGTTTCTGAACTTCATGTAAGCAAAATAAGACTCCTTTGTGTATGACCTGTTTTACTTAACATACTGTTTTTGAGATTCATGCATGTTATTGCAAAAGCTGTAGTTCATTAATATTTAGTGTTGTATAGTATTTTATTCTATAAATAAACTACAACTTACATATCCTTTCTACTGTTGGTAGATACTTGGATTGTGTCTCATTTTATGCTCTGATGAGCGATTTTGGATTAAAACGATTGCATACATTTATTTTGCTGAACACATCCACATTTCTGTTGTTTGTGTAACTAGGAGTAGAATTGCTGGATCATAAGGTATGCATGTTTTCAATTTATTGGATATGGCCAAGGGCTTTCCAAAGTTCTTACACGTCCTTTAGCAGTATATGAGAGTTCTCCATCCTGTCCGGCACTTAGTACTGGCATATATTTAAATTTGTTTCTATTGTAATATGCATGTTTTGGTATCTCATCACAGTAGTTTAAATGTCCATTTTCATGATGACTTACAAGCTTGATCATGATTTCACATGCTATTTGCCATTTGGATGTTCTTAAACACTTTTTTGAAAAGTATATTCAAATCATATGTGTATTTGTCTATGCAGTTATCTCTAATTTTCATTCTGATTTATACTTCGTTATATTCTAAGTACTAGTCTTCTTTCAGATATATGTACTGCACATAGACCTTATGGGGTTTGCCTTTCCATTCCCTTATTGTTGTCTTCTGATATACAGAGATTCTTAATTTTAATGTAGTCTAGTTGATCAATCTTTTCTTTCACAATTAGTATTTTTTATTCCATTTAAGTAACCTTTGCTTACCTCAATATCATGAAGTCATTATCCTTTGTTATCTTCTAGAAGCTTTATTGTTCTACCTTTTTCTATGTGTTGGTGTGTGTACACATATACATCTATATGCATGTACATATATACACATATATATGTACATACACATGCACAGGTACATAGATACATGCATGTGCATGCACACATACACACATATGTGCACACATTCACATGTATGTATGCACACATATATGTGCATATATACACAGTAGATCCTCACTTAGTGTCTTCAATAGGTTCTTGGTAACTGCGACTTTCAGTGAAACATTGTACTGTATCCTATGGGAACTTAGCTCTTGTTTATTCCAAATAATTTATGGTAAAATTGATTTTGTTGCACATTATTTCACTGAAAGTTTCAGTTTCCAAAAGCCTATCATCAATGACGTTAAGTGATAATACACATACATATGTATATGTATATATGTTTACATATATCAATAGAATTAATTTTGTGTATGCTATGAAGTAGGGTTCAAAAGCCATTCGTTTCTATGTGGATGTCCAAGAGACATCCAATTAATTACAAAATCTCTTCATAAGTCTTGATAATTTGATACTACTTTTGTCCTTCTTTCTCTAAATTTTAGAATCAAGTTGCCAATTCCCACACAATAAAGGATCTCCTCAAATTTGTAATGCAATTCCACAAAATCTATGGGTCAATTGGGGATAATTATTATTTTTACAAAGTGGAGTCTTCCGATCTGTGAACATGGTATATGTATTTATTAAATTTATTTTGATTTTTATTTTCCTCAATAATTTATGTAGCTTGTTGCATAGAAATCTTGCACAGATTTCTTTTTGTTTGTTGTTTTGTTTAGTGTTATTCAATACTATTACAAATGTAACTTTAAAAAAATTAATTTTCCAAATTTTTTGTGTTTATATAAAACTAGAATTGATTTTGAATATTGATCTTGTGCTCGGTGATATTGATGAATTTGTTTATTGATGCTGCTAATTTATCTGTAATTTCATTAATTTTCCAAATAACATTATTTTATTTCTCTATTTCAAATTTTTACTCATCTTCTTTTTTTCCTACCCTATAATACTGCCTAGGACGGTTCGTACAATGCTTTCTATAAGTGGAGGTCCTAGGCTTCTTTTATTTTATTCCTGACCCTACGAGAACATTTTCCATTATTTCACTATTAAGTATGATTTTTGCTGTAGGCTTTTTTTTCATATATAACCTTCATCAGATTAAGGAGCTTTTCTGTTTTTGGTTTGTAAAGTTTTTTTTTTTATAACCACAAATGAATATTGAATTTTATCATATTTTATCCCTGCATTAATTAAGTACATCATATGATTTTTTTCCCTTTATTTTATTAATGAAATGAATTGCATTGACTGATCTTCAAGTGTGAAACCAGCCTTTTATTCTTGGTATAAATTCTGCTTTTCATGCTTTTTTTCAACACTGCATGGAGAGTATGTGCGCATGTGTGTGAGTTTTAGAATTTTTGCACACATATTCATAAGTAAGATTGATTTTTAATTTTCCTTTGCTGTCAAGTTTTTGTTAGGTTTTGGTATTAAGATTATATTAGTTTTGGCTTGGTGTCCGTAGCTAAGTGGTTACGGTGCCGGCCACATACACCGAGGCTGGTGGGTTTGAACCTGGCCCGGGCAAGCTAAACAACAATGACAACTGCAACAAAAAATAGTGGGGCATTGTGGCAGGCGCCTATAGTCCCCGCTACTTGGGAGGCTGAGGCAAGAGAATATCTTAAGCCCAAGAGTTTGAGGTTGCTGTGAGCTGTGCCACAGCACTCTACCAGGGGCAACATAGTGAGACTCTGTTTAAAAAAAATAAATAAATAAATAAATTACATTAGCTTCAAAAATGAATTGGGATGGAAAACTATGCTTTTTATTTTAATTTTTTACATTCTTGAAGAGATTATTTAAGACCAATGTTATTTATTCTTTAAATTTTTAAAGGAATTCATTGGTAATGCCATCTGGGCCTCAGGTTTTCTTTTGGAATTAGTCTTTAGTTATAGACTCGATTTCTTTGAGTTACATGAATATTTAGATTTTTTTATGTTTTAAAGGAATTTTCCATTTATTTTTTTCACATTTATTGACATAAGTCCATTTTTAAAAATGATACCTCTTTTATCTTTTTAATGTGTACTATATTGGTAATGATGCCCTCCTTTTCATTCTTAACATTATTTGTTTCTTTTCACTTTTTATTCATTAGTCTTTCATGTGGTTTTTCATTTTCATTGTTTTTTTCAGGCAAGCAACTTTTGTCTTTTCTAGGCCTCTTTATTGTGAATTTTTTATTTAGCTAACTTCTGGTTTTATATTTATTACTTTCTTAGGTTTTAAATTTTCTTTATTTTACTATTTCAAATATAAAATTAAATCATAGATTTATATTCTTTCTTCTTTTCGAAGATATTCATCACACTTGTTGACATAGCCTTCCTGGCATTTTCTTATTTATTGTGTTAAGACATTTATATTCTACAGTTAGTAAGTTTCACGTGTACCCTTGTAAGATGCACCATAGGTGTAATCCCACCAATCACCCTCCCTCTGCCCACTCTCCTCCCTTCCCTCCCCTCCCTGTTCATGTTAACCATTTTTTAAAATCTTACATTTTTGTTGATTTTTGATGGCCTTTACTGTCAGTTACAGCTATGAGATCCCAAATTCTGTTATTGCATATTTCAGTTCTAGAATATCTATTTGTTCATTTTATAGATCCTTGTATTATGTGAAAATTTCCATATATATATTGTCTTAAAAAATGAATCATCATCATTTTATAGACTGTGCTGGCATTATAGTACATGCATATGGGACTTTTCCCAGTATATTATTCTTTCTGAGTCTTATCTTATTCTTGGGAATTATTGTTTGAATTCTGGGCATTTTGAATGCAAATGGAAAAAGCCTTGCTTGATGTTCTATTTTAATTTTTTAAAAATTTGAAATAATTAGAAATTAATGGGAAGTTACAAAAATGGTACATAGAACCCTGTGAACTCTTAACTAGATTCTCTGATTCTCCCAGTAGGAGTTCTGATGTGACTGTGGTATAATATTTAGTAGACCACGGATTTCAGTAATATTTTTGAACTGCAGTCATATAAGCATGGTTTTACATGCACTCATTTTTGTGTGTATACTTGTCTGAGAGTGTGTCTGTGTGTAGTTCTATATAATTTAATGCCATGTATAGTTTTTTGTAACCACCACTACAATAAAAATACAGAACTATTTAATCTCTGTAAGTAAACTCCCCCATTTTCCTACTTCTTTCCCTGAAACCATTAATGTGTCTCCATCCCTATAATTTTGTCAGTTCAATAAGATTATATAAATGTAATTATATACTATATGACCTTTTTGAAACTGACTTTTGAAAAATTAATAGACTTTATATTGTAGAGTAGTTTGAGGTTTCCAGAAAAATTGAGCAGTAAGTACAGAAGGTCCCTATATGTCCTTTCCCCACTTCCTTCCCAGTTTTCCCTATTATTAATGTCTTGCGTTAGTGTGGTATATGTGTTACTATTAATGAGCCAATATTTAGTACATTGCTAACTAAAATACATAGTTTTCATTAAGGTTCTCTGTTTGTTTTGACAAATGTATGTTATTACATAGCTGCCATTACAGTGTCTATCATCACAGAAGAGATTCAGTGCCCTAAAACTTCCCTTTGCTCCACCTAGTCATCCCTCCCTCTTTTCTTTCAAACCCTTCACAACCTCTGATCTTCTTTTATTTTATTTTTTGTTGTTGTTGTTGCAGTTTGGTCAGGGCTGGGTTCGAACCCACCACCCTTGGTATATGGGGCTGGTGCCCTACTCACTGAGCCACAGGCACCGCCCCTGATCTCTTTACTCTTTATATAATATTTTCCAGAATGTCGTATAATTAGACACATATAGCACATAGCCTTTTCATACTGATTTCTTACACTTAGCAATAGGTGCAGGGGTCTGCTGAGCAGACCGATGACAGAGTTTCAAGTCCAGCTTCTACAGTTTGAGCAGTGGTGTTTGCCTGACATGTCAAGTGTTGTCTTTATTGAGCAATCTTGGCTGCTTAATCACAAGCATCCTCATCATGCCATCCAATTGGTTGCAGTAGGTATCTGCTGTAATTGATAGATTACATTTCGTACAGCTCTAGTGCATAATCCCAGCCCTGAAAAATCGAACAGACATCATTAGCTTTCTTTAATGAATACTCAGGTGTGAACTGTGTTTTAGCACTTCATCTTTATCCAACCATTGTGTCAAATGCTTGTGATTGTCAGGAAAAAATCCATTTTTCAACACATGCAACAATACAGTGTAGAAATGGTTTGCTTTTATGTTGTGACAGCAAAGTAAGGCAAGCTTTGAGATGATTTCTCTTCTGACAGTCATTGAATGCATGCAGATCCATCTGTCCAGCTTCTTTACTTTGCTGATTTTGTTGGAATAGTAACTTCAACCTTTGTTGCTAGTTCACACATAGTTTGTGGTGGATTCACTTCCACCACAGCTATCAGCTCATCATTATCCGCTTTGGTCTCAGCTCACCCATGTGGCTCATTTTAAAAATTAAAGTCATCAGAATGGAGCCCCTCAAACTGTTGACATACTGTTGATATTTTGAGCTGTCTGTGCTGCACTGGTTCCACGATGGAACTCATATTCAAAATTAACAAGAATTTTTGACTTATCCATGGTTTCACAAAAATTGTTCTAAACAGTTGAAAGATAATCACAACCCAAAACATGTGCTTGAAAGAATAAGGATGTACCTTCACAATAAAGGTAAAATGAGAAAGGCCAAAGTGAAGTGTTAGGCAAATCAGTTGTCAGTCTGGTACTTCAGGAAATCAGACATTTCATACTTAATAACTGATTCCCTTTGTAACTTAGTATGTTGTACTTAATAATAAACATCCCTGGCTTTCCTGCTTTCCCTGGGCAAAAGGGTTTGGAATTCAGACTCCCCACTCGACCTCTGCTGGTGCCTGGTTCACAGAGGCTGCCTGCACTGCGGGGTGGAGTCGGAGCTTTGGTCGTTTATTTGGGCTCCTCTCCTACTGCTGGTGTCCAAATATCTGTGGTGTTTGGCTAGAATAGGGCAGGTATTCGCAATAATGTGTCTTAGTTATTGTGTTAAGCCGAGCTGTCCCTGTCCAGGTGTTGGTTCTTAGTTGAAGGCTTTTTTAGCTTCTAGTTTGGGATTTGGGGGAGGTATAAAGAAGAAGCAGTGAACTCCCTGCCAGGTTGTTCCTCAAACCCAGAGGTCTCTAGCCAGTCCACGTGTTTCTTTTTCCCTGTCAGTGTCCTTGAACAGTTTTCTGTTGTTGTATGTCTAGAGTTTTAACTGTGATGACTTGAAAGGAATAGGGAGAAATGAGTCTATGTCATGTTGTCTGGAACTTAAGTCCTGTTAACTTTTTAAAGCGGCTGTTAACTTCCCTTTCTGTCAAGCAGTTTGAGCGGAAGTAGATGACGTTGATCCAATCAGGAATTGAGACCCTGTCCGAATGAGGTTTTGTTGTGAGGCACCATGTCTGTTTTGCCCACCCTTACTCTCTGGAGTGCTTCAGTGTCCCAGCGGAGATTCTGGGAGAGTGGCAGGGCCGCCCCATTTTCTCGGGTTCCAGACTCTATGAGCCTGCTCTGCTTGGCCTGCCATCCTTTAGCATCTTTTTCCTGCTTGAGTTCTCCAGCGCCACCATTTAGAAATCCGTAAACGCCTCTGCAGAAAATGTGCATCTTACAAGGGTACATGTGAAACTTAGTAAATGTAGAATATAAATGTCTTAACACAATAACTAAGAAAATGCCAGGAAGGCTATGTTAACCAGTGTGATGAAAATATGTCAAATGGTCTATAAAACCAGTGTATGGTTCCCCATGATTGCATTAATGTAGACAGCTATGATTTAATAATAAAATAAAATTAAAAACAAAACAAAATGAAACAAAAGAAATATAACATAAGGAGAGTTAAGAGTCCCATTTCCTGTTTCTACTATTAAGCTATATTGCTGAGGTGTTGAACTAAGTGAGTAAAAAGCAAAACTAAAGAAAGATGAGGCATAAATTTTAGAAAAGATGAAACTTTCATTAGTTTAGGTAGCATAATTGTCTTGAAAATAATTTTTTTGTGTTAGCAGGCCTAAGCCAGGTTCAAACCCACCAGCCCTAGTGCATGTGGCTGGTGCCCTAACCACTGAGTTACGGGTGCCTAGTCTTGAAAACAATTTTAAATTGTACATTAAATGCAATCATGGGTACAATGTGCTGGTTTATATACAATTTGAAATATTTTCATCAAACTGGTTAACATAGTTGAAAACAATTTTAAGATAATCATCTAAAACCTTTTAAAACCTATGGTAATTTTACCAAAGTGGCCTAATTCATTATAAAGGTAAAAGTATTAATGCTTTTCCTGTATTAGAAAAATGTAATGAGAAAAAATTTTTAATTGACAATGGGATAAAAATCTAAAAGGGATTTAGATTTAGATTTAGATTAGGATAAAGGACTTAGGAATAATTTTGAGGGATGTAAGAAAAATAAAAATAAAAATAAATGAATGATAGCAATTGAAGGAAACTAGAATAGACATGCAATAAATATTTAAATATATGAAGATCTTTATTCTATGGAAAAGACAAGGAAAGGATGGCTTCTGTTATCACTATATGGCTATGTTATTGAGACAGCAGTCTAAATCAGTGAAAAAAGAAAATTAAAAAAAATAGGTGGCATAAACATTAGAAAAGATTATTATCTGTAGGTGACATGATTGTGTACATGGAAAATATAAGCAAATCATCTGAAAAACTTCAAAATCTATGAAGATTTTACCAAAGGGGCTAAATACAAGATAAATATACCAATATTTATTCTTATTTTGTATTAGAAATTGTAATTTGGAGAAACTTTCCATTGACAGTGGTAAATCCAAAAAACTACTTAGAAATAAACCCAAGGAAAAAAAGAAATGAGATCTCTCTGAAGAACTGATAATAGAACACAAAATGAAGATATAAATAAATGGAATGCCATATTCCTAAAAAGGAAGAGTATGTCATTACAAATGTCAATTATTTACATATTAATAAAATTCAGTGCAACTCTAATAAGATCCCAAAGGAATTTTAATAAAACTTATTAAGGCTTTTCCAAAATCCATCTAGAATGTTAAAGGACTAAGTTCAGACAAGATAATTTTGAAAAATTTAGAATAATGACAGGAAAATTTTCTAACCTCAAATTAAAGCACAGAGTAATGAAAAGCAGTAAGATAATGATACACACACAGAAAAATCCAAAAATTGATCAATAAAAATGTTTGGTATATCTGTACTTAAATGTGTATTTAGAGCATGATATATATTAAACTTAATATATAAAAAAGATTTCATAGCTATGGGAAAAAAATGGACTATTAAATAAAAGATACTTGTAATAATTGAAACACCTGGAAAAAATAAGTCTAGATTTCTATTTAACCCACACATAAAAATAAAATATAGACAGTATCATGTCACTTAAAAATAATGACAATTTCATCCTTTTTACTCCCAAAGTAAAAAAATTATAAATCATAAAATAAGTACTAGTCAAAATTCAAGGAGCATATTTTTATGGTCTCAGTATGGGAGTGACATTTCAACTAAACAGAAAATAAAATATAAAAGCAAACAAAAATGCTATACCCAGAACTTTGAAAATTACAAGAGAAAATAAGCACCACCAAAATATAAGCTAAAATATAAACTATTAGCTCAAAATGAATATCTAAACACAATTACAAAAGAAACATATGCCAAATGTTTAAACTCATTGGTAATCAGAATATATAAATTAGATCGAAATACAATTTTCACCCTTCAATTTGGCAGTATATCTTCTGGCATAATGTACAAAGGGAAATAGACTCTCACTTATACTGATAGTTATCTTTTTAAGAAACAGTGAAAAAGCCCATGCCACATGTTCAATTTGAGAGAAAGGAGCATACAGCTGGAAAGATAGATAACTCTATAAGGTGACGTACTCTCCCACCAACACTCAGGTGCCACGACAGTGTGAATGCTTTGTGTCCAATTCCCTATCCCTTTCTTCTTAATTCTACCTTTATCTAAATCCCCATCATCCTCATTAAGCTGCTCTTTATATTATATATATAAGCACTCAAACTAATAAGTTATAGAGGAAAAACCTAACTATTCACATGTAGGTGAATTATTAAAAGTCGTATAGTGCATTTTTATTACTCACTATCATGAAATGTCTAAAGAAATAAGATGGCCAATGTCAGAGCAGATTATCAGCACTCAGTATATGCCACACACTGATCTAGGTACTCTGAACATTGTTTATCATTTTATCTGTTGCAAATCCTAAGAGATTGACACTGTGACTAGTATAGTTTTATAAATAAAAGCATTAGAGTTTAGTCAAGTGAGATAATTTACCAGATCCTACAGTTAACAGCAAGGGGTAGAGCTGGGATTTGAATTCAGGGTCTGGTGGCAGAAATGAAGCCATCTATTCTTTGACAGGCTCTAGTATCACCACCTGTGATATTTGATGAAGTGGCAAAAGCAAGTTGCAGAATAATGCATATACAATAATCCTACTTTTGTAAAGCAAATAATCTCTTTTATAAGTTGTGTTTATTATGGTGTGTCTGTGTTGGTGTGTCTTTTTTTACCTTCTCAACTGAGATTGAAGGGATAGAGTGAGGGGCAGATTCCAGATTTTATAGTCTATATTATTTATTTACTTATTTATTTGAGAAAATAAAAATAGGGTGTATTTTAGCATGTACAATATGACATTTTGAAATATTTTACTTGGCACAATGACTAAGTAGAGCCAATTGATATGTATTACCTCACATGGTTATCATGTTTTTGTGATAAGATTATATTATTTACATTTAAAAATAATGGACACATTCTTTGCAGTAATATTATAATTTAAAAAGTGATTTTTTTCCTTATAATTTTACTTCTAAGACCACTGGAATTGTGTGTTTATTTTAAAGTATTTTTCTTGATATAGATCTATAGATCTATATAACACTAAATACACACTATATACAGAATTGGGGTTATACTCTGCCTATTGTTTTTCCTCTGACAAACAGTTATAATGGTTATTTTTGGCACTCATCAGAGAATTTCTGTGGTGGAGAATAGATTCTGAGATATGAAATGATAAGTTGGAATTTATCAACAATGACATTTTTTTTTTTTCCCTCCGTAGAGTCTCCGTAGGCACCACACAGCTCACAACAGCCTCAAACTCTTGGGTGCAAGTGATTCTTTTGCCTCAGTCTCCCACGTATCTGGGACTACAGGTACCTGCCACAATGCCCGGCTATTTTTAGAGACAGGGATCTTGTTCTTACTCAGGCTGGTCTCCAACTCTTGAGCTCAAGCAATCCACCCTCCTTGGCTTCCCAGAGTGCTAGGATTACAGGCGTGAACCACCACGCCTGGCAACAATGAAAATCTTAATGGGTACTTCCCAATTTGAAACAACTATACCTCACACTATTCAAGGGCAATGCATTTGTTTGACTTTCTCCAGGGGTCCTCAAACTGCAGCCCACGGGCCACATGAGGCGATGTGATTGTATTTGTTCCCGTTTTGTTTTTTTACTTCAAAATAAGATATGTCCAGTGTGCATAGAAATTTGTTCATGTATTTTTTTTTAAAACTATAGTCCAGCCCTCCAACAGTTTCAGGGACAGTGAACTGGCCCCCTTTTTAAAAAGTCTGAGGATGCCTGCTCTAGACTAATTCCCCATTTCCTTCTCTGTGTCAGCCTCACTTCTGGGACATAGTTTGCCCTGGTGATGAAGGGCTTTGTGATTGTTTTGGGCTTGAACTTGGAAATCCCCAGATCTCTGTGATTTTACCCAGGAGCATTGACTTGTTTTCTTCCTTTTCCATGGGACCTGATAGCATTGTGTATTTCCTTATGCTATGGGCAAGTCATTTCACTACCAGGGATGTCTAAACTCTTTTTTCTTCTCCGTGGCAAATTGGAAGAATAAGAGTTACCTTAGGCCACACATTAAATACACAAACACTAAAGAAAGCTAGTGGGGAAAAAAAAAAAGGTCCATGGTGTCTGACATGACAGACAAGCAAACCAGTTCTCTAATCATCACACATGGTCCACAGGCTGCAGGTTGGGCACCCATGAATGAGAGTGTGCATGCGTGTGTGTTCTACTTCCTGCCCTGTCTACCATGGTCGTTTGGAGACTTGAATGACAGTTGAGCAAGAGTTTGGCAAACCCTATTACAGGCTGTCAGAATTATTGCTCACACAATAAGCTAGAGGAATGACATTTTACTGATGGGTAAGGCTATCAGTTAGTGATTGGGAGGAACCAGAAGGGACTGGGAGGCTTTCCAAGCGTTTTAAATCACAGCTCTGTGACTGTCTGAATTTTAGTCTTCTTACCTGTAAAGGGAGGAAATTTAGGAAGATTTACTCCTTTCCGACAGATAGGAAATACAGGTTATTTCTATACTTCTCAGCTTTCTCCAAAGGAATTTCCACATTGTGGACATTTTCACCGTGGGTTGGTTTTCCTTTCCTTGATCTCTGATCACTTATGCAGGGTCCTTCTCTTAGTCACTGACTGATATGAAAGAAGGGAGCACAAGCTGGCAGCACAGAATGCACTTCCCAAAATGGATAAAATGCTGGATAGCCTGTGCCCTGGTGGAAGCTTCCCATCATCCCTGCCCCTGCTGGATGAACAGGGACAGTCGGGAGGTGACTAAATGGGAAAAGTTCAGCTAGCATTTCTCAGACAGGGGTGTCCTTAGCACTTGTCTCCTTTGATCCTCACAGTGACACTAGGAGGTATACACTTATTTTTCCCCTTTACAGAAGGACACTGAAGTTCAGAGTCACAGAGAGGTGAGTGGTAAATCTAAGACTCAAATCCAGGCACCCCTGACTCCAACTTACACGTTTTAAACTTCTCTGCCCCACCTCCTCTCCAGACCACACACGTGCAGGACAGGACCAGGCTGGGGTGTCCCCAGCAAGATGCAGAGGTCCTCTTGCTGCTAGGTGCCCTGAGCCTCCTTGCTGGCCACTTCTCCTTCTCCAACTTTTGCTCCCACACTTGTGGTGCACTTGATTTCCTCCCTTCCTCCTCCCATTTCTGTCTCCCTCACCACAAAGCCACATGCTTTCCTCTCTTCTTGTGTTCAGGAAGGAAGGTCTGTAGGAAACTCTGGACCTCAGCTCAGGTGTGAATAAACAATGGCTCTGTGATTTCCAGCAACAGCGCCTGGGCTTAGGGTTGCTCCTGGACTCAGGATGTTGGAGACCCAGCTGCTCACTGTCTACCCACTTCTCAGGTAGACAAGCAGATTGGCAGTGTAGGGTGCTTCCTCCCCTTGCAGAGAGGTGTCCTGCTTAAGGATTCAGTAGGGTCTTTTCCGGACCGAATCCTTCTCTCTTCAGGTCTCTGAAATCTCTCCTTTCTGCCTATTGTTTTAGTTTCAGTGCTAGATTAGAGCTTTGCCTCATGTTTCCTGGCTCCAGAGAAGGTAGCATCTCAACCTATTAATAATTGCTCATTTCCTACTTAGTTAATTTGAAAGCTCTTCTGAGAAGCTTCAGGTACCTCAGATTCAGATTGAACTCATTTTTCCATATGTGGGTTCTCAGCTAACTTCTTACCCATTTTTTATTTCTGCCTCTCTTCTCCTGGAAACCACCCCAGTCCTTCCTCACTCCCTCCCTCCCTCTCTCTCAAAAATTCAATGAGTTAAACTTTCAAGTTTTTGATTCCTGCTGGTGCCTCACTTACCTGTGACCAGCCAGCATTCACAAGCACAGCTCTTAACATGGAAAGTAAAGACTATGCATCCTGGATCATAAGGCTGTGGATTCTGAGAGAACTTTGCTTGGGCATCAAGGGGTTTTAGGTCCCTATGTCTTTCACCTTGATCATTTTAGCTTCCTAGGAATGTGATTGTCTAATATCCACAATCCAGAGATACAGAGCTCACAGTATCCGGAGAAGGCCAGTCTCCTGTAGAACAGCTCTGACTTAGAGAATTCTGCCTCATCATGAGTTGAAGTATGCTTTCCTATTATCACCCGGCACTGCTCAAGGAACTTTACATATGTTACATCTTTAATATTTACAATACCCCACTTTACAGGTGACAAAAGTGAGGTACAGAGAACTTAAGTGACCTGCATAAAGTTACCAGGCCAGATGGTAGTAGCTTCCAGCTCTAGAGTATGTGTCCTAAACCACTGCATTTTCCTAACTTCCTTTCATTCTGTTCCCTTTTTGATCCAGTCTCCTGGAGGAGATAACGCTGTGGGTCTTATATGTCCAAATGTGGGATGCACCCTTGAAGGATAGGAGACAGTGCCTGAGACAGCGTCTAAGACAGTATTTGAACAGAGTAGGTCCTTCAAATGTTTACTTGATTAAAAAGAGAAAGAGGAAAGACTATTTTCTGGCTTTTGAAATAAAGTGAGAGTAGGATCAGGAAGAGGGAAGATTACATTAGATTTTGTCCCCTCCCCACAGACCCCATGACCAAGCCCCACCAGGCTGCCTACCTATGAGCTTGACAGAAGAGATCTGGGGTTCTGAATGGGCTTTTGGCCTGCCAGGGGGTTAAGACCAGGTTTTGAGTCTCTGAGGAAGGAGGCCTCTTGTGGTATAGATCTAGCCTCAGGAAGGTAATGATTCTTCTCCACCTGCACTGGGAATTGGTGACAGAAAAGTAAACCCAGGGGCATGTCCTTTCGGTATCCCAGAGCCCTAAGAGGATTGGTCCTGTGGTCTTACTATGGGATGGGGGGAACAACATTACTGATGTCCTCACTGAGCTCCTGGGCTCCCAGATGTAGCCTCTTACACCAGGGAAGGGGATTAGAGCTGTTTAGCAGCAGGGGTGGAGGTGTGTTCTTGCACATATGTGTGCTCTGTATACATGTGTGGCTCTATGCACATATGTGTTTATGTACATGTGTTTAATTGTGCATGTCTGTGTTTACCCTTTGGTGTCCACACCTGGAAGGAGAGGTGATGCCTCTGATATTCCTGAGGTTCTGTGTCTGCATGTATGACTGGATCTAGGTACAGGTGCAGGGTTTGAGGGAAGGGGTTGGCCTGAGACCAGAATGAATAGATTCTGATGCTGATTCTCATTCTGATTCTATTCTGAATAGGTTCTGATGCATGTGACAAGCTGTGGAGACCAGCATGAATAGATCCTCATGCTGACTTTTTATCTGAGAAGTTGTGTCGGTTTTGCTGAAATACTTAACCTTTAAGTATTAAGCCCCAGTATTTTTTGTTTCATTTACCTTCTTAAAACATTTTATTACTTCAATTTCTTAAGTCAGATTTCTTCTCTTTGAATTTCAGTTTCCCCAATTACCAAATGAGTGAATTTGGAAAAATTATTTAGCCTCACTAACCCACGTGGTGCTCATCTATAAATGGCACAGAAATCACCACTTTTAGATAGATATTTTCTTTTTCCTTTTAAATAGACTTTTTTTTCCATGAGAAGTTTTAGTTTCATAGCAAAATTAATTAGAAAGAACAGAAAGTTCCCCCAGACCCTTTGTGCTCTCACCATCAAGACTCACACCAAAGGTGCACATTTTTTTTTTTTTTTTTTGCAGTTTTTGGCCGGGGCTGGGTTTGAACCCACCATCTCTGGCATAAGGGGCCGGTGCCCCAATCCTTTGAGCCACAGGTGCTGCCCCAGAGGTGCACATTTGCTGCAATTGGTAAACTTAGTTCAACACCTCATTATCATACAGGCTTATAGATTACATAGACTTCATTCTTGGTATTGTATGTTCTAATGGGTTTTGACAAATGTCTAATGTCATGTGTCCACAAGTACAGTATGATATAGTTTCACTCTCATAAAAAACCTCCCTGCTTCACCTGGTCACCCCTTTAACTTGCAGTTTTGCCTTTTCCAGAATGTCACAGCATAGAGTACAGCTAGTTTTTCAGACTGACTTATTTCACTTAGTAATATGCAGGTAAGTGTCCTTCTATGTCTTTTAATTGCTTGATAGCTCACTTCTTTTTAGCACTGAATAATATTCTATTAGCTGGATGGAACACAGTTCATTTATTTACTTATCTCCTGAAGGAAAACTTGGTTGCTCCCAGGTTTATGGCAATTTGGAATAAAGCTACTGTAAATGTCTGTGGAGTTGTGTGGATGCAAGTTTTAAGCTTATTTGCATAAATACCAAAGAGCGGGATTACTGGATCATATGGTAAGAGTATGTTTAGTTTTGTAAGAAATTGTCAACTGCCATCCAAGGTGACTATCTCATTTTGCATTACCACTAGCAATGAATGAGAACCCTTGTTGCTCCTAGCCAGCATTTGGTATCACCAATGTGTTTGATTTTGGTCCTTTTATTATCTAGGTAGTGATATCTTATTTTTGTTTTAGTTTGCTCTTCCCTAATGACGTGTTGTGGAGCATTTGTCATATGTTTTTTGCTAACCATACATTTTCTTTGATGTGGCGTCTGTGCAGGTCTTTTGCCAATTTTTCATTTTTTTGCATCTGTATTAATTATTTTTTATATTTTATTTTTATTTCAGATTAATATGAGGGTACACATATTAGGTTACATTGCTTAGATTTCTAAGGTCAAGTTCAAGTTGCAGTTGAGCCCTTTCACCCATGGGTTGTGCTGCATACCCTTACATTGTGCACATTAGGTGAGAGCTTACCAATGCCCCTCCCTCCTCCTGTTTCCCTTCTTCTCCCTCCCCGCATTTGAATATAATTGTGTTTTTCTTTCTGAGTAATGTCTTGGCTATTCGAAATTTTTCCTGTTTCCATATAAAACGAAGTACTAATTTTTCCAGGTCTTTAAAATATGACAGAGGTGCTTTAAGAGGGATTGCATTAAATCTGTAAATTGCATTAAGTAGTATAGACATTTTAGCAATGTTGATTATTCCCAGCCATGA
>CAUYPK010135592.1:0-12386 GCA_963574355.1 Loris lydekkerianus
AAAAGGCTTAAAATTTAATAACAATAACAATGTTTAAGATAAGAACTAGAAACAAAAACATTGTAAAGAACGAACAAACATAAATACATTCAGAAAAAGAATCAGACAGTTGCTACATCAAAATATTAAGCAAGAAAAATAATGATATTGCAAAGAAAGTAACATTCACATTGTCAAATAAGAGTGAGAAAATTGGCCTGGGAGAATACTTCATGAGGAAGACACCCTGGGCAATTGAAGCAACATCAAAAATACATTACTGGAATCTGATCAAATTAAAAAGCTTCTGCACTGCCAAGAACACACTAAGTAAAGCAAATAGACAGTCCTCAGAATGGGAGAGGATTTTTGCAAGTTATGCTACCGACGAAGGTCTAATAACCAGAATCTACAGAGAACTCAAACTTATTACTAAGTAAAAAACAAGTGATCCCATTTCATTGTGGGCAAGAGACATGAACAGAAGCTTCTCTGAAGAAGACAGGCGCATGGCCTACAGACACATGAAAAAATGCTCATCATCTTTAATCATCAGAGAAATGCAAACCAAAACTACTTTGAGATACCATCTAACTCCAGTAAGAGTAGCCCATATCACAAAATCCCAAAACAACAGATGTTGGCATGGATGTGAAGAAAAGGGAACACTTCTACACTGCTGGTGGGAATGCAAGCTAATACGTTCCTTCTGGAAGAAAGTTTGGAGAATACTCAGCGATCTAAATGTAGACCTGCCATTTGATCCTGCAATTCCTCTACTAGGTGTATGCCCAAAGGACCAAAAATCATTTGGCAATAAAGATATTTGCACCAGATTGTTCATTGAAGCTCAATTCATATATGCCAAGTCATGAAAGAAGCCCAAGTGCCCATTGGCCCATGAATGGATTAATAAATTGTGGTATATGTATACCATGGAATATTATGCAGCAGTAAAAAAAAAAAATGGAGACTTTACCTCCTTTATGTTAACATGGATGGAGCTGGAAAATATTGTTCTTAACAAAGTATCTCAGGAATGGAAAAAAAAGTATCCAATGTACCCAGCACTACTATGAAACTAATTTATAATAACTCACACTTGCATATGAAAAATGAAACACAACTTTAGGCTATGATGAAGGAGGTAAGGGGAGGGGGAGGAATGGGGAGGTGGTTGAGGGATAGTAGGGAATAGTAGGGGGACCACAACTTTGGAGCACATTGCAAGTACAAGTTGGTTCTATCATGTGTAGAACACAAATGTCCTAATGCTATAATTGACTAAATGAGATGAAAGCTATGCTGATTAGTATGATGTAAGCACTCCATCTGTACAAATAATAAACTCACTGAAATGGGCATAAATGTATTTATGATCTATATACAAAAGTCTTAATAAAAAATAAAATTAAAAAAAAAAGAGTGTGTCTATTATAGAATGCTTTGACTGAGATTCAGTATGGAGTCATCAGTTAAGTCCTTCTTATTTTTTTTTAAGTCTCAAAAAATAGACAACTAATATTTATAAATAAAAGTAAAAGATAATTTCAAAAAACAGATTATGCCAAATCTTATAGACAATAGAAAAAGAAGAAATACTTAATAATAATTCTACTTGATCCGGGTACACCTGATATTAAAATTGGAGAAAATATATTATTATAAGGGGGAAATGACAAACATATATCACTTATAAACGAGGATGCGATATTCTAAACAACGTGTTAACAAGTTGAATTAAAAATTAATGTTTAAGTAATGTACTTTGGTCAAAATTAAAACCAAATTATGTGAGAATTAGTCACTATTTTCTTGTATTTTTTTTTTCTTCTTTTCCTTTCCCTCACCCCCTCCCTCCTTCTCTATCTGACCTCCCCTTCCCCCAGGCCCCATCATGTCATTAATTGTCATTAATTTTCCTCATATAAAAGTTGAATACATAGGCTTCATACTTCTCCATTCCTGTGATGCTTCACTAAGAATAATGTGTTCCACCTCTATCCAGATTTTTTGAGTCAAAAAAGACAATGATGGTCACTTCATATTGGTCAAGGGAAAAATACAACAAGAAGATATTTCAATTCTAAATATTTATGCACCCAACTTAAATGCTCCCAGATGCTTGAAACAGACCTTGCTTAGTTTAAGCAATATGATATCCTATAACACCATAACAACAGGGGACTTAATGAGGAAGACTGCCATGGCAATAGCAACAACAGCAATAATAGACAAATGGGATTTAATGAAACTGAAAAGCTTCTGTACAGCCAAGGAGACAACAACGAAAGCAAATAGACAACCTACTCAATGGGAAAGGATATTTGTATATTTTGAATCAGACAAACACTTACTAACCAGGATTTATACAGAACTTCAATTAATCCACAAGAAAAAAACCAATAATCCCGTACATCAATGGGGAAAAGAGATGAACAGAATCTTCTCTAAAGATGACAGATGAATGGCTAGCAAACATGAAAAAATGCTCATCATCCCTAATTATTAGATAAATGCAAATTAAAACCACCCTGCGATATCACCTAACCCCAGCAATAATGGCCTATATTGCAAAATCTCAAAACTGCAGATGCTGGCACGGTTGTGGAGAGAAAGGAACACTTTTACAGTGCTGGTGGGACTGCAAACTAATACAATCTTTTGAAGAAATCTTAAAGAACTCAACCTAGACCTCCCATTCGATCCTGCAATCCATTACTGGGTATCTTTCTAGAAGGAAAATAAAACTTTTCTTATAAAGACACTATTTATCACAGCCCAATTTATAATTGACAAAATGTGGAAACAACCTAAATGTCCTTCAACCCAGGAATGGATTGGTAAACTGTGGTACATGTATACCATGGAATATTATTCAGCCATAAAAATGGAGATTTTGTAGCATTTGTACTAACCTGAATTATTATTTAAAATTTTTTTTGTAGATGTTTAAGGTCTTTCTATGTAGACACTCATGAAATATGATAATAAAGAGAGTTATTTCTTCTTTTCACATCTGTATACCTTTCACTAATTTTCTTGTCTTGTTGCACCAGTAAAGAATTCCATTTTTTTTTTTTTTTTTTTGTCATCACCCAGAAGTAGTGGAATGAATGCTCCATCACCCAGAATGTGGCTTAAATTTTGAGAGCGATAACACTATACACTTATACATGTAAAGATGGTATGGAAGCAGTATTACATGTGAGGCTTTCAGGGAGATTAAGGAAGTCTTCTCAAGAAGGTCTAAATTGGTCTGAGAGAGCACAGAAAGAAGAATTGCCTCATTAGGAGGTTGGGTTGGAGTGAGTGTTTCTATGTGCAGACAGTAGTTTGCATGGTTTGAATTTCTACAAGTACCAAAGAAGGGGTTATTTAGACTTTCCTAGTAGCTTGCCAAATGTAGGTAGCAAGGAAAGAAGGAGGGATGGGGCTTGGAATATTTTAGAGTCAAACATTAAAAACTGATGCAGGATCTTTATTACAATGTTGAACAGAAATGATGAGAGAGGACATCCTTGTTTTGGTACTGATTTAGGAAAAAGTTTTCAATCTCTCACCATTAAATAAAATATTAGCTCTAGGTTTTATATACTCTTTATTAGTTCAGATAGGTCCTTTTTATTCCCAGTGTTTTGAGAGTTTTTAATTATGAATAAATGTTTAATTTGTTAAATGTTTTTAAGTGCATTTATATTTGTTATTTTTAAAATAGACTACATTATTTTAAAGTTAGATCTGTCAAAGAGATGACTCTGCTGATTCATATATAAATGTTGAGCCAGGCATAATTCCTGGACTGGAGTTTTTGCTATGCTATATTATCATTTTTTTGGTATATTGATGGATTTAATTTGCTAATATTTTGCTAACAATTTTTTTGTCTGGTTATGAGCTATATTGGCTTAAAATTTTATTTCTTGTCACATCATATCTTTGGCTGTTTTTAATATTAGGATAGTGCTGTCCATACAAAATGAATTGGAAAGTTTTTCCTTTTCTGTCTATTGTGAGTAATAGAGGAAAATTTTCTTTCTTTCTTTTTTTTTTTTTTTTTATTAAATCATAGCTGTGTACATTAATGTGATCATGGGGCACCATACACTGGTTTCATAGACCGTTTGACACATTTTCATTCCACTGGTTAGCATAGCCTTCCAGGCACCCTCTCCGTTATTGTGCTAAGACATTTACATTCCACATTTAATAAGTTTCACATATAACTTTGCAAGATGCACCACAGGTGTAATCCCACCAATCCCCCTCCCTCTACCTACCTCCCCCCTCCCTCCTCTCTCTTCCCCCCTTCCCCCTATTCTTAGGTTGTAACTGGGTTATAGCTTACTATGAAACTAATTTATGGCTTTCACATGAAAGGGAAATTTTATTTCTTCCTTAAATGTTTTATAAAATTTATCAGTGAAGCATTTGTAATGGATACTTTCATTTATAGATGTTTTTGATTTATTAATTTAATTTTTCCAATAGTTACAAGGTAATTGGGTTATTTATTTTTCCTTGAATGAGTTTTGATAGTTTGTGTCTCTTGAATTATTTTAAATTTTATTTAAATTATAATATTTGTGGGCATAGAATTGTTCATGGTATTGACTTATTATCAATAGCAGTTACCCTTCTTTCATCTGATATTATTAACAGTAATCTGTTTCTTACTTTCTGTCTTCATATGCCTGTGTAAAGGTTTATCAATTCAATTAATCTTTTCTAACGTGCAAATTTTGCTTTTGTTTATTTTATCTATTGCTTTTATGTTTTCCATTTAATTGACTGCTGCTCTAATGTTACTATTTCCTTTTTTTCTGCCTTAATTAGATTTAACTTGCTCCTTTTTATATAGTTACTAAAGTAGAAGTTATTCATTTTAAATATTTCTATTTTTCTAATATCATTTTAATGCTAAAAATTTCCCTCTAGAAACCATTTTTGCTGTATCCCACATATTTTGATAAGTTGTATTTTCATCCAGTTCATAAAATTATTTTTCATTTCCCCCCCCAATTTTTTTGATCTATCTTTTTATATTTCTAAATATTTGGAGATTTTTTAATTATCACTGTCTTATTGATTTCTAGTTAAATTTTAACAAGTGATATTATTTTTATGATTTCTATTCTTTTAAATGTATGTGCCAACATGCTGTCCAACTTCTGAGCTCTATGTAAGTTTAAAAAGAGTTGTATTATGTTGTATCAAGCAGTTCACAAGTGTCAATTAGATCAAGTTGACTGCTGGGGCTAATTCAGCTCATCTGTATGTTTTTCTGTGTACTTGATTGGTTAATTACCGTACTGAAGTTTCTGAAGATAATAGTAAAATTTTAAATTAGTTTTTTCCTTTCAAATTTATCAGGTTTTTTTTTTTTTTTTTTTTTTTTTTTACCTCTTATTCTGATGCTGTGTTGTTAGGAGCACACATTTAGAATTATTTTTTCTTGGAAACTTAACTCCTTCACCATTATATGTCACTTGACCCACTGATAATCTTCCTTACTGTGAGGTATACCTTACCTGAAATTAATAAAGAGATATTATTTTTCTTTTGATTAGTGTTTGTATGATATATTTTTTCTCTATCCCTTTACTTTTAACCTGTCTGAGCCTTTTTTTGTATTAAAGAATGTTTCTTATGAACAACAAATAGTTGAATCTTATTTTTTGCCCACTTTGACAATCATTGTCTTTTCATTAGTATGGTTAGACTATAACATTTTCATTGTGAAAATTTTTCAGGGAAGTTATCTGAGATAGTAGAACTCCAGAAAGGACATGCTTTTACTGCTATTTTCCGTGGTGTACATTATAAGAATATACACTATTTTTTAAAATAAATATAAAAATATATTAAACATTTCATCCCAGATAATTTTCTTCCCCTTTTCACTCTTCCTCTCCTCTTTTTTTTCTTCTTATTTTCTCACTTCTTCTGCTTGCTATTTATTTACAATTTCTTTCTTCTCATATGTTGGAGCATATGTTGTTTTCTACAGAAATATGCTTCTCAATCCATGATGTAAATAGCTGAAGTACAGTTAAACTGGGTACGTGTACTTACATTTCTTTATTTTATTCACAGTGGGATTATTGATTGTCTGGTTGCTTCTGATTTTCTTGACTGCTTGTTGGTAATTTTAGTGGGAACATGAGTGTCAGTCTTCTGCCTCATTATTATACAAACCCCACATCTAATGAAGCAGAGGGTAAGAAATGCAATATAACTTTCTCAATATGCTCTGCTTCATTTTCATTTTTTTTGCATGCATGATATCAGACAGTTTGGGATATGTATGAAATATGACAATTTAATTATGTTTTCTTTATAACTGTCACCTTTTTATGATGTCATTATGAAAAATGTATTTGATTTTTTTTTTCTGTCCATATTTTTTTTTCTCATGGCTGCTTCTAACTACGATGGATAGAGAGTAGGGTTAAATAAATGTCAGGATTAAATAAGAAAATTAGATACTATCTAGAACTTTTTAATACTACACATAGTATCTCTGTCGATTCAACAGCATTGAAAAGTATGAATTTTTTCCCCAGTTTTACACAAGAGTAAATTGGAATTTATAGGATCTATTCCAAGGTTATAGATAGGAAGTAGTAGAACTATAATTCTAGCAGATATTAGCAGTTTGAAAAAACTGACATACTGTTAACATGTATTAATATTTTTTACTGAGAAAGATCTAAAGATCAAAGTACAAAGCTTTAATATGGAGACCTTCAGATGATTCTGTATTTAATGACTTCTCTCTTTCTCTCTCTCACTACACACACATATACACACTCGCGCACACACACATTTTCTGCTAAGAAATCCTGTAGAGTAAAATTTACCAAATATTAACTTTAATGTATCATAATCTTAAATATAAAGGCAAAATTTATAAAACTTCTAGTACAAAATAGAACAGAGTGTCTTTCTGTTATAAACTTAAATATTTCTTAGATGGGATACAAGACCTTAAATCATAAAAAAAAAAAAATGACAAATTGGATGTCATAAATATTGTTTCAAAATGCACCATTAAGAAAATAGAAAAGCATACCAGAGATTGGAAGAAAATAACTGCACAATATGTATGTAACAAAGGACTGTACTCAGAACAGTAAAGAATTCTTATAGTCCCATATTAAGAACACAAGGAACTTGATGTTAAAAATAGGCATAAATTTCAATAGACCCTTTATAAAGTAAGATATGTAAGTGGAATCCTACCTAATTTCATTTTTCTTTTGCCTGTACCTCTATAGGGATATAAAGTTTCTCATTTCTTTTTGTCTGAAAAGTCTTTATTTTACCTTTATTTGTGAAAATACATTTTCACTTGATACTGAATTGAAGGTTGACAATTCCCCTAGTAATTTCATTTGTTATCTTCAGGCTTTCATAGTTTCTGAAAAAATTGCACAATTTTGACATAGTTTCTGATGTCCTCATCATATTTTTGGTCTTGTCTGTATCATGCATCTTTCTTTGGTGGCTTTTAAGATTTTCTCTTTGTCACTGTTTTTAGAAATTTGATTTTAATATGCCTTTGTGTAGTTTTATGTTTATTTTTTTTGCAATCTTTTGAAGTCCTAGGGATCTGTTGGTTTATATTTTTGTCACTTTTGAATATGTTTCATTATTTTTTCAATGTTTTTTATGTCTTCTCACATCTTTTCCTACACACTTTTATCTTCCATGCTTTCAGGGTGACAGTTACACATTTGTTACATAGCTTAATTTTATTTGAGTTGCTGATTCTCTGTTTATTTTGTTCATTGAGCTTTTGCTCTGAATTTGATTGTGATTAGTTTCTATTGCTATGCATTCAAGTTAACTCATCTTTTTTTTTTCTGCATGTTTTCCTCTTTTCATTTTTAGTTTAATCTGTTATTAATCCTATCTAGTGTATTTTTACTTCAGATATTGTATTGTTCATTGTTAGTACCTTCTTTGTTTTGTTTCTTATATCTTCTATTTTCCTCTTCATTGTGTGTTTTCTCTTGTAGTCCTGAGAATATTTACAATATTTTCAGTTTCTATTTTATAGACTTTGGCTTGTTATTCTATATGCTTTACCATTATTATGTCTTTTCTATTTAGTGGCATTAATACTTCTCACATGTCATATTATCCTGCTTCTTTACATGCTTTGGGATTTTTTTTTTGTATGTTCTACCTAATGAATTTAATATTGTTGATGACTGGATTTTGTTGTATGCCCTTAAAGAGTATTGAAATTTGTTTAGTATTCAGTTGAGCTATTTGGAACCAACTCAATCCTTTCACAGTTTTCTTTGAGGTTTTCTTAGGGATGACTCAAAGTAGTTTTTAGTTTGGGTCTCTCTTAGCCCATTACTAAGGGAATACCCTTCTTTGACTCTACCCAATAGTCTATGAGTATATTATGAGATTTCTCCATTGTGACTAGTGGCATTGTAAAATGTTTTCAGCTCTTTGTGAGTATGGAAAATTATTATTTATCTTGATTTCTGGAGTTTTTTTCTTCTGGTTTTAGTTTTATTCTGTATGTATTCCTACACTCTGCCAAAGACTAGAAAAACCCTCTATGTGTATCAATAGCCCTTTCTCTCTCTGTCTAGCTCCCTCCTAAGTCTTATGATTTCTAGCCAGTTACGTTCCATCAGAATTCATATTCTGTGCTCTTACTTTATGGAAGTTTTAGTTCTCTTTTCCTGCTCTAAGATCTAATAATTATAGAGCAATCCTAGGGCTCATCTAATTTGTTTCACTTTTTTGAAAGATCACAGTCCACCACTTCCTACTGGAAACATCTGAAAATTGTCGTTTTATATATATGAGTATATTCAAGGTTTTTCTTGTAAGTTTTAAAGTTGTTTAGATTTTTGTAATGGGAGAAAAAGTTCCTAGCAGATAAATCTTTATCTTTATCTCCAGAATTAGAGCCTGGTTTAAATTCGCAAACTCAGAAATGGAGTCTATTTTTTATTTAAGCCAACATTTCTTAAAGTGTAAGCCATGCAACATCTCAATCTAATTAGACTGATTGTGAATATATATTTCTGGATGCATATATAAGCTAAAGCTACTAAGTAAGAATGTCTGGAAGGTTGTGCCAGGGTATGATTTTTTTGAAACAAAAAATCCAAATGATTATGGTAAGAAAATGTATACAGCTGACATAAGGACATTAAAAATTAATCATTTTATCTGCTATTGTGTTTGAATTGAACTGTATTTATGTGTATGTGTGTATATGTTTAGGTGAATAATTGTTTGTTATTATTTCAACTGAAATACACTTTTTAGTCATCAGCAACCAAGTCCAGAAAATGAAAGTTATGAAATTATAGCTTATGCTTTTGAAAAGACATTGATATTAAATGAAAGTTTCTTTTACAGTAGAGTAAATGCACTGCATTTGTGATGAACTGCACTTGTATATTGAGTTAATCAGTATCAATATACTAATGCTCACTAAGACTCACTAGATTTTAAGTTTCAGAACATCAAGGATCCATTCTGTTTGTTCAGCCTTTTTATAGATTTTATAGATTTGTGGGTTGTGGATGGAACACATAGACCTCCAGAAGATACCTGTTGAACAAGTATATAAGTAATAGGGACATATTTGATAATTTTTTTTTAAATATATTGAATTTTTTAAGAGTTCAACACAGACCTAATTGCTAAAAACTTCATAGGATACAAATGATCTCAAGTGTGTAGACCCTTAATTATTAAATGTTTTCAAATTTTTCTTGAAACTTAAGATTGGCTCCCTAAAGAATTAGAGAAATACTGCAAACATTTGATAATCTCTTCATTTGAAAGATATTACAAAAATATCGTCATAGATGCATGTGCTCATCTGTGTACCTGTGCACACTCTCTCATCCTCATGTGAAATATTTGACAACAAAAAGAAATAATAAGATAAGGAGTAGATTACTTCTTTCTAGAGATCACTCTGCAACTTAATTTTTAAAATATAAATGAGCTATAAATAGTTCAGTTGTAAAAAGGGAATTAACATACTTCTGATCTACAACTTTAATGAACCTATGAGGATACACAGGGTAGAGTAAATGTAGAGACGTGTATGATGAAGCTGAACAGCAGGCTTTCTGACATCCACCTTCCACCTCCTTCAATAACCTTTCTCCTGGCAAAGCTTAATAGAAGGTTGAGTTGGCTTTGCAGCTCAGTTCTCCTCAGGATGTAGAGATTGCCAATAGCATGTCTTCTTATCTTTAAATACAGATTCAGTTGATATGCTCTGACAGGAAATTATGTGTGTTCCAAAATACCAGAAAGGGTCATTCTCAGCTAAACCAGAATTTGCCTAATTGCTCTTGCTAGCTGCCTGTGGAATTGGAGACAGCAGCAATGTGCTGCTGAGAAGTATCAAGCTTTCCTAACAAGTTCTACAGCTTAGTAACCCTGCTGACAAATGACCTTTCAACGCTCCATTGTCAAATACCCAAAGAGGAACTTTCTTTCTCAGCATAAAAAGTTAAAATCATTAGGAATGTGAAACTCGTGGAAATCTCTAATGGGGTTTTAGGTTTTCAACAAAATAAATTATCACTCAGTTAAATATTATTTCCTCTTGTACCCCATCTCTACCTCTTTGACTGTAATTTTTCCAAAACCATATAATCAAGGCAACACCTACTTACCATAAGTGTTTCCTTTTAAGAGTGACTGTACATGAAATAGCTTGTCACTTCACAGCTCTAATGTGAGGGCAGCAGAAAAAGTTATTGAGTCCTTCTAAATGCAAAGAGGTGTATTTAAAATGACTGAATGTTACTCCCTAAAAACCAAAGACAATACACTTTATCATTTTAACAATGAAAAGATTATTAATACACACTTCTTTTCAGTTCAATGTACAAAAAAGACAAAGATAACCTTTGTATTAGATATATATGAAAGGGTATCTTTCTCACACACACATGCACATAAAAAAAAAAAAACAACTCAGATTTTCCTAATTCATTCTATTTGTACCAAAAGCCAGGTTGAGGTCATGCAGTTAGAATTACAGAACATTCTCAAAATGAGATTAGATTTCATAACAAAAATGAAAATTTCTTAGGCTTAAATTAGACTTCTGAAGACTCAATAATAATAGTTTTATTGTTTTTCTTGTTGTTTGCAAACAGTGTTTTATACATTTTTTATGGAGGTTAATGTTTTTTTCTACAGTTTTACTTTTAATTTGTTTAATGCTTCTTTTAAAAATAAACCTATTTTGATAGTGTGACTAGAACTTGCTTCAGATGAGTTCTTTCGACTCTTTCCACAGTTACACAATCTCTTTTTACAAAAACCCTTTGGCTACCTAGAATGGTGGTTAATTGTGTAATCCCAGCACTTTGGGACACCAAGGCAGAAAGTAACTGGAGGCCAAGAATTTGAGGCCAGATTGAGCAACATAGGGAGACACTGTCTTTACAATAAAATAGAAAAATTGCCCAGGTATGGTGGTGCATATCTGTCATTTCAGCAACTTGGGAAGTGAGGAAAAATCGCTGAGGCCAGGAATTGGAGGTGAGCTATGATGAGGGCACTCTAGCTTAAGTGACAGAACATGACACTGTCTCAAAAACAAACAAGAAAACCAAACCCCCTTCAGCTCTTTTTTATTAACATGTGACATATTTTCTCCAATAAATGGATAGGTTTGGTAAGAGAAAGAAAAGCAACACCGTGTAAAATAGGGGGGGAAAAAAAAGAAAGACCATCAGCTTTTTATGTTGTAGGCTGGTTTATATAGTGACCTGAACATAGACAACACTCAAATGCTAACTGGATACGTTAATATTCAAAGGACTGACATATAAATGGAATTGTGGCTTATATATATATATATATATATATACACATACATATACAAGTATATGTATATATAGGCTCATTTTTGTTTTTTCTACTGTATTTATTGACATTAAGTGTACATCTATATATAAAATTTATGATAAAATACTCCCACTTATACTCTGGGAGGTGAGTATGTGTGTATGTTTACATATGCATAAATATTTATACATACATATATACACATATACATCACCCATACATATATATGCACGTTTGTGCCTGCATATAAGATTAGCATAGTACATATTTATACTGAAAAAAATTCTTATTTACAAAAATCAGATTTAATTGAGCATCTTGGAGTTTTTGGTCCTGTTTTGCTTTTAATTTGATAAATCTGGCACCTCTATGAAACTCTAGCACAGGGGTGGCGAACATGCGGCTCTCGAGCCGCATGCGGCTCCCGGCCAAAATGAATGCGGCTCTTTGCCTCTTATCATTATTTTGTATACTGTGGCTCTTTGCCAAGTTTGGATTTTGTTATGTTGCTTCTGAGGAGGGACCTCTGAGGAGAGATCTCT
>CAUYPK010135593.1:0-7500 GCA_963574355.1 Loris lydekkerianus
CCCCAGCAGTTGTCTGGCCCCTCTGGCTACTGGAGCCTCCTAGGCCTTCCACCCCACCCTCCAGCCCGCTGGTACCGCTGCCAGATGCCACTGCACCAACACCACCAGGGCTAAGGTGGCAGGTCCTCCAGCTCAGCTCAGCTCAGCTCAGCTCAGCTCAGCTGGCTGGGGAGCCACCTGTCCCATATCACTCCCAAAGAAGCCTTGTCTGGTCCCATCCATGGCACTTGGACTTGCCTCTCTGTCACAGTGTAACAGGATGTGCCCATCTTGCCCCCTCATGATCTTAGGCTCTCAGGTCCCCAGGACTAAGCGTGCTGCCTGACTGAGCCAGGGCTCAAGCAAATTGGGTGCCTCTTGAGCTGGAGGCCTTGTTGGTTTGGAAGCACAGGCAGCAGTTGGCACCTGCACGTGGAACTCCTGCGCTCCCATGAACAGTAGGAGGGGAGACACAGGCCTGCACGTTGCTGCGGGAAAAGCTTTTGCAGAAGGCAAGAGCGGCTGTCAAAACAGGCCCGCTCTGAGCAAGTGGCAGCAAGGGCCACCTCTAATAACCTCATAAGGGCTCAGTAAATGTGTGTTGAATCAGCTGAGAGGCGTCTCTACAGACTTAGCCATCATGAGAGGCGTGAAGAGCCCTTGATTCCTGCTGTTAGTGAGGATGATTTGGCAGGCAGAAGAGACGGAGGCTGCATCGGCGCCTTGTGGAAAGAAGCACTCAGCTGCAGCAGAAGGGCAGTGGTGGCCTCCCAATCTCAGGACCATAATGGCTTCTGGACACTGAGGGGGGGCGCCCACCCTGTAGGCAGCACTGGAGCACTCTCCACAGGAGCCGATGACACACACGCTCTCTCGGGGATGAGGACTAGCATCAATTGGCCCAGTTGTGCTGGGACTGGGCATTTCCTTGGGAAAGCAGACTTTCCGATTTAAAATTAGGACAGTCCTGGGCAAACCAGGGCCATTGGTCATGGTCACCCTGGGAGGCACTGGAGGGCTCTTTTCCTGTTTAGGGGTAGAAGGATGTTAAAGGGGCTAAAGGGAGGTGACAGAAAATTATGGCCTTCTAGACAAGAAACTTAGAAAGGGCCTTGAAGCAAAACAAGCAATTTTTGGTGTGTGTGTGATCTAGTTAACTAAGTACACGCTGTTCCTACAAAATGTAACTTCTAAACTGTGACACCTGACCTCTAGCCCAGGAGTGATCCCCCATAAAACAAAGATAAGGCACACCATGGTTGCCACAAACATCATGCGACTAACAGACACCGTACCATCACTAGTAAAAACCCAAAGCTCAGTGTTTATGGCGCCGACCACATACACCCAGGCTGCCACGTTTGAACCTGGCCCGGGCCAGCCAAAGTACAATGGCAACTGTGACAACAACAACAACAACAATGAAAATAGCTGGCTGTTGTGGTGGGCACCTGTAGTCCCAGCTACTTGGGAGGCTGAGGCAAGAGAATCGCTTCAGCCCAAGAGTTGGAGGTTGCTGTGACCTGTGACGCCATGGCACTCTACCCAGGGCAACAGCTTGAGACTCTGTCTCAAAGAAAACTAATTATTATTATTATTAATACAGAGTCTAGAAAATTGGATTTCTGTGACAACTGAGGTAACCCGCAACCAATAAAACCAAGACGACATGCCCGAAGTCCTAAGGGGAACCAATGGGACTTCTTGTAGATGAATGTAGGAGGAATTAGGATGAAAGTTCTTGTACTAGTGTACTGCCTTTGTGTGGTGTCTCCTCTCACTCACGACAGGGACCCCTTTTTCACTCTGGAAAAGCCTATTCTTATCTCTGCTTTCCTTTACTCTTTTTCTTTGCTGTAAATAAAAACATTGCTTCTATTCTGTTATATTAGAGTCCCAGCTATCTGATTTTCCACTGCCCCAGTTTCTCCATGTCCCTTTAACTCAGCTGAACTTGATAATTCTGCTGGGTGAACCGAACCAGGTCCACTGAACAACCCAGACCTGAACTCTCACCTCTAGCACTTCCCTTCTGCTGTTCAATGTGGAGGAAATTAACGAGGTCTTGGTCTGAGTTGTAGCCCTGTCAGGAAGTGCCCAGTGGGAGAATGGGCCTGGATTTGGTTCTAATGGGGGGGGGGGGTGCTGCCTGGAGGTGGAGGTGGCATGGGTTGGGCCCTCTTCTGGAGGGTTTGGTCTCAGCCCTGGTATGGGGACACTGTGTTCGGCAGGTGTACTCATAAGGAACTGTGAATGAACTGAGACGAACCTGTTTGGTCCTGAGCTGGTGTCTGTATGTGGCTTGAGTTCACCTTGGGGAGTCCCTCGTCTTGTTACAGTTATACACTATGGACTGGGTTAAGCATGAATTTGTGCTCATGCCTGTGTCAAGCCAGTGTCATGGTTTGTTGAGTGGGGAAATGTCATATCTTTCTTTCAGCAAATCTTGTCACCTCAATGTAAGCAGGAGCAGGTATCTCACTATGTCTAACTGAGGATTGGCCATAAACTATGGCTTGGCCATGAGCTCACCTGGAAAGTGTTCTGTGTGAGCATGTACGAGGCTCATGTCCTTGGCACTGATGTTGTGTCATGATGCCATCCTGGCTGGTGTATATCCTGAGATAAATTCTAGAAATGAGGGTACAGGTCTTGGCTGTTCTCTGACACACTGGGAAGGGGTGGTTTTTGTACTAGCCCTTTTCTATACAGTGTGTATATCTGTCTCATGGTCTGTGTCTGGCCTCTACCTAGCTAATGGCTGATTCATACTATTATATATGATGGAATTTGTTTGAGTGTTGTGTGTATCCTGAGTTCTAGGCAGATTTTAAGTAACCCAGTTAGAGGCTCCCCATGTTTCCTCAACAGGGATGGAAAATTTTCACAAGCAATAATAGTGTGACTGAAGAAAGCCCGTTTTGAACCTTTCAGTGGGAGCAAGTCCTGAGTATTGAGATAATGTGACTGGAGAGATACAAGCAGAATCTGCTCAGGGGAGGTAGCAGTGGTGGAGATGTGGTCTCCACCTTGTGTCATGGAAACAAAATGCCTCCTTTTTTGTTTGCTTTGTGATAGAGTTTCGCTCTGTCACCTTGGGTAGAATGCTGAGGCATCATAGCTCACAGCAACATCAAACTCTTGGGCTGAAGTGATCCTCTTGTCTCAGCCTCCTGAGTAGCTGGGACTTCAGGTACCCACCACAATGTCTGGTTAGTTTTTCTATTTTTAGTAGAGGTGACTCTTGCTCTTGCGCAGGCTGGTCTTAAACTCCTGAGCTCAGGTGATCCACCCACCTCGGCCTCCCAGAGTGCTAGAATTATAGGCTTGAGCCACCATGACAGAAAATGCTTCCTTTTTGGAAGGCAGGCAGAGTACACTGTTTTGTAAGGTTCCAAACAGGGCCTAGCAATGTGTACCAGTCACCCCAAATAGTCTAGGCCATCTACCATTCTAAGAGATAAGTTCAACACTGAAGCATTTGAAATGCTAGAGAAAGCATTGCACACTACAGCCTCATGTGCCTGTTTCCTATTTTTGTCAATAAATTTTACTGAGCCGGGTGCAGTGGCTCATACCTGCAATCCTAGCACTCTGGGAGGCCAAGGCAGGTGGATTGCTTGAGCTCACGAGTTTGAGACCAGCCTGAGCAAGAGTGAGACCTGTCTCTACTAAAAATAGAAAAACTGAGGCAAGAGGATCGCTTGAGCCCAAGAGTTGCAGGTTGCTGTGTGCTATGATGCCACAGCACTCTACCCAGGGCAACGGCTTAAGACTCTGTCTTAGAAAAAAAAAAAAGTTTTACTGGATCATAGACATGCCTATTTGTTTATGCATTGTCCATGGCTGCTCTCTCACTACAGCACCAGTTTTGAGTAGTTGGGGCAGGGACTGTATGGCCTGCAAAGTGTCAAATGTTCATTATCTGGCCCTTTAAAAGTTTGCTAATTCTCTTGTGCTGGAGCAGGCATGTCCAACCTGGGGCTCATGAGCTGCGTGCTGATTTTGTGAAGATATTTGTGCTTATCTGTGGTGTCAAATATCACAAAAAGTATACAGGGTCCTTTTTGTTTATCTTTTTACTAATCAGCTTTATTTAGGGGTTGTGTGTTTAATGTGTGGCTCAAGACAACCATTATTCTTTCAAAGTACAACAGAAAATGGGCGATGCCTGTGGCTCAGTGGGAGGGCACCTGCCCCATATACCGAGGGTGATGGGTTCGAACCCGGCCCCCCGGCCACCTAAAACAACAGTGGTAACTGCAACAAAAATAGCCGGGCATTGTGGCAGGCGCCTGTAGTCCCAGGTACTCAGGAGGCTGAGGCAAGAGAATCACCCTAGCCCAAGAGCTGGAGGTTGCTGTGAGCTATGATGCCAGCCACGGCACTCTACTGAGGACAAAAAACAAAACAAAACAAAAAAAAGTACAACAGAAAAGATAAAAGATTGGACATCCCTGTGGTAGAGCATTGTTCTTATTAGTTCATCTTGTCTTGGAGAATAATATAATAAAAATAGTATAGTCAAAAAAAATAGTATAGTGACTCTGTAGTCATAATCCTCACAGCAATCCTTTGACATGGCTTGACAAGTTCATCATATTGACAGATAAGGAAACTGAGATACAGAAGGGTGAAGTAACACAGCCAGTAAATGCCAGTAAGATTTGACTCTAGGCAGGCTGGCTCTATAGACTGGCTCCTGTCTACTACAGGGAACTGTCTCCTTTGTAGAACAAGGCTAGAAATGCCAACTTTATGTAGCCTCCACACTGATGTTGTCATCATGACTTCAGACTCCCTTGAGGCCTCAGCCTGTGGCTGGACTGGAGCAATATGCTCCCAGAACACCGTTCTGACACTGCAGACAAATACTTACACTACTTTTTACATCCTGTCTGCTTTCTTTGTTTACATCTGTGATATAGGACTTCCTTTTCTCCTCTTAATAGTAATCTCCATACATGGAAAAGGATGAAGAATTTCACAAGGAATACCCCACTACTATTATTAAATTCTTAGCATTTTCTTACATCTGCTTTAGAATTCCATTTATTAAGAAATAAAATAGGCTCGGCGCCTGTAGCTCAAGTGGCTAAGGCATCAGCCACATACACCAGAGCTGGTGGGTTCGAATCCAGCCCAGGCCTGCCAAACAACAATGACAACTACAACCAAAAAAATAGCCGGGTGTTGTGGCGGGCGCCTATAGTCCCAGCTACTTGGGAGGCTGAGGCAAGACAATTGCGTAAGCACAGCAGTTGGAGGTTGCTGTGAGCTGTGATGCCATGGCAACCTATGCAGGTCAACAGCTTGAGGCTCTGTCTGAAAGAAAGAAAGAAAGAAAGAAAAGAAAGAAAAGAAAGAAAAGAAAGAAAAGAAAGAAAAGAAAGAAAGAAAGGAAGAGAGAAAGAAAAGAAAGAAAGGAAGGAAATAAAATATAGCCCCAGTTGAATATATCCCTCTTACTTATCCTAGATCTCTTTTTTCTTCTCTCTCCAAAGGTAACCACTATTCTGAAATTGAAGTTTCTTTTTTCCATGCATGCCAGAACTATTCACTAGCCTGCTTTTTTTTTTTTTTTTTGTTTTTAAAATTTCATCATCCAGGATGGGCAAGAAATACTTGCTCTTCAAGTTCATTATAGTCTCTGCAATCATTTTTGTCCCTCCTCTGATGAGGTATCCTTTGAACCTGGTTGTCTGGAGTCCAAAGTCTTTGTTCTTGGTGATCTCAATCATGGGTGTGGTTGCTAGACAAGAGAGGGGAATGGAAATAAACAGAATTGGAATTGGGCTTGAGTTACTAGTCTGCTACAGATAAGTGCTTCCCATCTCACTCGGTGACATCCAGTTGCTACTCAGAAGGTCAAAACAGATATAGCAGGGGCGCTTGCTATAAGGGCTTTTGCTCAGAGTACATTCTATACTGGGCAAGGTTATCCAGAGCAGAAGAATACATCCTGGTCAAAGGTATAAGGGAGGAAGGAAGCCAGAAGTCACAAGTAAGAAGCAGTGACAAGCATTGGTTTCCAAGGATGATCTTTGGTTTTACATAAACAAAACAAAACTAGTTAAGGGATTATGAGGTGGTGAGGTCAGAAGCTGGTCAGAAAATAAAATGTAAGATAGGTTGGGTCAAATAGTTTAGGACCTAGGCAGAATTGAAAAATAAGGAAAGAGTAATAGATACCTGGACTGCATGGCCTTTATTGATTTGCTTCTCTAAACCCCCTGTCTACCCTGCTCTGTGCTGTATGAATATGGAAGGCTGACCCACATTCACTGCATCAGTCAGCTTCACTGCCTATGACTTCCCATGGGGTTTGACCAATAGGGAGAACTGGGAAAAATTTGCAGAGATGATGGAAAATGAAGTTAGGGTACTAATTGCCTACTTTATTCCCTGAGGGGTTTATGTTTAGCAGGCCCTGGCCATGTCCAAACCTGCCACACCTGGTGAACAGGGTCAGTACTCTAACCATTGAGCTATGGGTGCCCAGTCACCTGAGGGGTTTCTTTAAGTTGTCTGGCTCTTTCTCTCACTTTATTTATTTATTTATTTTGAGACAGAGTCTCACTATGTCACCCTTAATAGAGTGCTGTAGCGTCACAGCTCACAGCAACCTCAAACTCTTGGGCTTAAGCAATTCTCTTGCCTCAGCCTCCCAAGTAGCTGGGACTATACAGGTGCCCGCCACAATGCCAGGCTATTTTTTTTGTTGCAGTTGTCATTGTTGTGTAGCAGGCCCGGACCAGGTTCAAACATACCAGCCCTAACCACTGAACTACAGGTGCCGAGCCTCTTTCTCTCACTTTAAAGAAGGTTGTAGTTCCTCCAGTCAGGGAGCCCTTTCCACATGGTACCTGCTCTCCCTCAACCCACATGCAAGAAACCACTCCCTTCTTTTGTTCCTTAGAAGCAAAAACAACAAAACAGCCTCCTACTTTGTTAGACTCAGGTTCTGTGGCATCACTTGTGGACTCTGTGTCCTAACCAAGGGTTGAAAATATAGTTGTTTTATTCAATGCTTCTTCCAGAAACAACTAAGTGTGTGGTCTCTTTTTTTTTTTTTTTTTTGAGACAGAGCCTCAAGCTATTGCTGTCCTGGGTAGAGTGCCGTGGCATCACAGCTCACAGCAACCTCTCACTCCTGGGCTCAAGCCATTCTCCTGCCTCCGCCTCCCAAGTAGCTGGAACTACAGGCACCCGCCACAACGCCCAGCTATTTTTTGGTTGCAGCCATCATTGTTGTTTGGCAGGCCAGGGCTGGATTCGAACTCACCAGCTCAGGTGCATGTGGCTTGCGCCTTAGCCACTTGAGCCACAGGCTCTGAGCCTGTGGTCTCTTTCTATTGGACGCTAACTGATACAGAGCTTGTTTTTGTATTACTGAGAAAACGGTTTCTTTTGGAGACAGAGTCTCACTTTGTCACCCTTGGTAGAGTGCCATGGCATCACAGCTCACAGCAACCTCAAACTCTTGGGTTTAAGCTATTCTCTTGCCTCAGCCTCCGAAGT
>CAUYPK010135593.1:10000-18178 GCA_963574355.1 Loris lydekkerianus
AGTTATCAACTTCAGAAATTTTTTACATTGATACAATTCTTCTGACCTATAATCCTATGTTCCAGTTTTATTAGTTGAGCTAATAATGTTCTTTACAGCATTCTTCCCTTCCTATACAGGAAGGGTCAAAGGTCAGGTGCTACATTGAATTATCATGTCTCTTTAGCCTCCTTTAATCTGAAACACATCTACAGGCTTTTTTTTTTTTTTTTTTTTTTTTGTGACAGTGACAAGCAACCTGCCACCATTATCTGTCTCCAGAACTTCTCCATCTTCCCAAACTGAAACTCTCTACTTATTAGATAATATCTCTCCATTATCTCCAACTCCTAGTCCCTAGTTACCACCTTCTTTCTTTCTCCATGAATTGGCTATTTTAGGTAAGTGGAATTTTATAATATTTGTCCGTTTGTGTCTGGCTTATTTCACTTAGCATAATGTCTTCAAGCTTCATCTGTGTTTTGGCATGTGTCATAATTTCCTTACTTTTTTTTTGAGACAGAGTCTCACTATGTTGCCTTCAGTAGAGTGCTATGGTGTCACAGCTCACAGCAACCTCAAACTCTTGGGTTTAAGAGATTCTTTTGCCTCAGCCTCCCAAGTAGCTGGGACTACAGGTGCCTGCCACAGCGCCCGGCTATTTTTGTTGTTGTTGTTGCCATTGTTGTTTGGCAGGCCTAGGCCAGTTCAAACTGCCACCCCCGGTGCATGTGGCTGGTGCCATAGCCACTAAGCTACAGGCACCAAGCCATAATTACCTTACCTTTTTTTTTTTTTTTTTTGGAGACAGAGCCTCAAGCTGTTGCCCTGGGTAGAGTGCAGTGGCATCACAGCTCACAGCAACCTCCAACTCCTGGGCTCAAGCAAGCCTCCTCCCTCCGCCTCCCAAGTAGCTGAGACTACAGGCACCCACCACAACACCTGGCTATTTTTTGGTTGCAGCTGTCATTGTTGTTTGGCGGGCCTGGGCTGGATTCGAAGCCACCAGCTCAGGTGTATGTGGCTGGCAGCTTAGTGGCCTGAGCCACAGGTGTCGAGCCAATTTCCTTACCTTTAAAGGCCAAATAATATTCCATTATGTGAATTCAAAGTTACATATATGTATTTTTTGAGACAGAGTCTTGCTTTGCTACCCTTGGTAGAGTGCTGTGGCGTCACAGCTCACAACAACCTCAAACTCTTGGGCTCAAGCGATTCTCTTGCCTCAGCCTCCCAAGTAGCTGGGACTACAGGCGCCTACCACAACGCCCACTATTTTTTAGAGACAGGGTCTCTCTCTTGCTCACGCTGGTCTCGAACCAGTGAGCTCAGGCAATCCACCCACCTCAGGCTCCCAGAGTGCTGGGATTATAGGCATGAGCCACTGTGCCTGACCGAAGTTATGTATTCTTGATTGGAGTCTTCCACACATGATGTTATGTCCTTAGGGTATCACATCTGGAGGCATATCATGTTCATCTGTCCTTCATTGGCAATTTTAATTTAGATCACCTGGTCAAGGGGTTGTTGGATTTCTCTGCTGTATAATTACTACTTCTCTCTCTTTTGTGGGAGATATAATGCAAATATCCTTCTCCTCTAGAGAATTCTAAGTATAATATCCTTTGATAATTCTTGCCTGATCCAATTTTTACCATGATACTTATAGAACACTGATTTTCCTACTCCAGAATTCCCTCTACATTAATCAGTTGGCACTTGACATTATGCTTTAAGCAATAAACCTCATTCCTCCTTTATTGATTGGTGGACTGTCAGTATGTAGTAATGAATTCCTATTTTTCCATTGATTTGGAATTTATCATTGTACTTAACTCTTTTGGCACTCAAATGTTCCCTGATTTGGCCAATGGGAGGCTCCTTTAAGCTGGCTCTTACCTACTTATAACATGTTCTGGCTGTTTTAGAGCACTTTATGACATGCAAAGATGATCCATGTTTATCTTGTCCCTACTGTGCCCCAGGCCTAGAACTGGCTATTACTCTGAGGATCCTTTTCCTTTTAGTGGAGCAATACAGTGAGACTCTGTCTCTACAAAAAAAAAAAAAAAAAAAAAAAGAAAAGAAATCATGAGTTTATACCAATTATTTCCAACTCTAATCCATCCTCACTGGGTTCTTCCTCATTCTCACTGGTACCTTCCTCATTTTTTTTTTTTTTTTTTTTTTTTTTTTTTAGACAGAGTCTCACTCAGTTGCCCTGGGGTAGAGTGCCATGTCTTCATAGCTCACAGCAACCTCAAACTCTTGGGCTTAAGTGATCCTCTTGTCTCAGCCTCCCGAGCAGCAGGAACGACAGGCACCCACTACAAGGCCTGGATGTTTTTTAGAGACGGGGTCTCGCTTTTGCTCAGGCTGGTCTCCAACTCCTGAGCTCAAGCAATCTGCCCAGCTCGGCCTCCCAAAGTGCTGGGATTACAGGTGTGAGCCACTGTGCCTGCCCCCTCATTTTTTTTTTTTTTTTTCTTGAGACAGAATCTTGCTCTGCTGCCCTGGTTCCACCATTATTACTGTTTTTTTTTTATTGCTTGTTTGTTTGTTTTTTTGAGTCAGTCTTGCTCTATCGCCCACACTGGAGTACCATGGCCTCAGCCTAGCTCACAGCTACCTCAAACTCCTGGGCTCAAATGATCCCCCTGCCTGAGCCTCCCAAGTAGCTGGGATTACAGGTGCCCACTACCACACCTGGCTAATTTTTCTATTTTTAGTAGAGATGGGGTCTTGCTTTGCTCAGGCTGGTCTCCAACCCCTGACTTCACACGATCCTCCCACCTCGGCCTCCCAGAGTGCTAGGATTACAAGTGTGAGCCACTGTGCCTAGCCCCTCATTTTGTATTTGCATGTCCCTTTTTTTTTTTTTCAAAGTGAGAACTCTAATTCCCAACTACATCAACACTCTTACTCATTTGTTCAATTCCATGGTACATATAAAGTAGTTTCAGAATTATTTTGCCTATACTTCTATGTAAAGCAAATCTACTAAAGAAAGTTCAGGATTTGATTGCAGTTCTGATTGCCTCACAACCCCCTCCTCACCTAAGACTGGGAGTTAACAAGTTTTGGGGATCAGTCCTTTCATTTTCCATCTCCCTCCTTCCTTTAAGTGAAGTTATGTTATTAATTGGAAACAAAGGTTCATTTGGATCATTTTGCTTTCAGTTTAGTTTTTCCCCCTTTCCCATTCTCATCGAATTATACTTACAGACATCAAAACTCTACAATAATTCATACCCCATGATTGCATTAATGTACACAGCTATGATTCAATATTAATTAAAAAAAATTCATATTCTGGAGCATCACAGCTTCCATATCTCTTCTGTACCATCTGTCTTCTCTCCTCCAACCTCTTGTAGTGATCACCTTTGTTTTCTGGTTTGCCTTATATTTATCTATAGATAAGTATACATGTGACTGTTATTATTCCTTTTTCCTTCTTTCTTGAAGAAATGGGAGACTACTACATACATGCTTTGTCACTTTGCTTCTTTTACCTAATATTGTCTAATAGGGGGATTTTAAGGCCTACCAGAATCAGGACTAGAGTGAATTAAGTAAGGCTTCTTGGCCACAAACTTCAAGGAGATATTTGTGAATTCTGCCTAGAGGAGTTTGACCAGTGAGTATCTAGAAGAGAAGACAGGTAAAGTCATTTGGGACAAAGGGAACAGTGTGGAAGGCAAGAAAGCATGAAAGAGCACTGTGAGAAGTGTAATGTAACTGAAGTAGAGAATGTTGGGGAGGGCCTGGACATGAGGCAAAAAAAGAAGGTGGAGACCAACTTGTGAATTGCCTTATGTGCTAAAAGCCTAGACTTTATCCTAGAGGCAGTAAGAAGCCCTTGAAGATATTTTCCACACCCTTCATTGCATTGCATTGCTCATGTTGAAGATGTTTAATCAGGGGAGTAAAATGATAACAGTTTCTTTTATTTTCCTTTTTTTTTTTTTTTTGCAGTTTTTGGCCGGGGCTGGGTTTGAACTTGCCACCTTTGGCATATCGGGTAGGTGCCCTACTCTGTTGAGCCACAGGCACCGCCCCAAAGTGATGTAATTTCTTTTAATGAGATGATGATATTGGCACCATTGTATAAACTAGACTGGTAGGATAAATGATAAAAAGGTAGAACCAGGCAGGGCACAGTGGCTCACACCTGTAATCCTAGCACTCTGGGAGGCCGAGGTGAGTGGATTGGCTGAGCTCACAGGTTTGAGACCAGGCTGAGCAAAAACAAGACCCCATCCCTAAAAATAGCCATGCGTCGTGGCAGGCACCTGTAGTCCCAGCTACTTGGGAGGCTGAGGCAAGAGAATCGCTTAAGCCCAAGAGTTGGAGGTGGCTTTGAGCTATGATGCCACCACAGCACTCTACCAAGGGTGACAAAGTGAGAGACAGTCTCAAAAAAAAAAAAAAAAAATTAGTTTCTTCCTTCCTTCCTTTTCTCCTTTCTTTGTTGTAGAGATGGGATTATCACTATCACCATGCTAGAGAACAATGGCAGTGCAGCTTTGAACTACTAGGCTCAAAGGATCCTCCCACTTCAGTCTCCTGAGTAGCTGGGACTACAGGTGTGTAGATACCAATGCCCAGTTAATTTTTAACTTAATTAACTTTTTAAGAGACTGGGTCTTGCTATGTTGCCCAGGCTATTCTCAGACTACTGGCCTCAAGGAATCCTCCTGCCTCAGCCTCCTGAGTTACTGGGATTACGGATGTGACCCATCACACCCAGCCACCAAACAAAAGATTGCAAGTTAACATGCAACTTCACAGAGACTAGACCTTAATCAATAGTAAATAATAAGTTGAGCAAGATGTATTTCCCTAGACAGCTAATCTTTTTAGACAGCTGTGCTAGACAAGACTCCACTCTGACATGAAAAAGGCATTCTTTTGCCTTATTTACATGGTTTTTTTTTTTTTGTTTGTTTGTTTATAAGTTTTGAATAATTTTTCCTACCTCTATATAAGAACTTCTGTGTTGGCTGGGTATGGTGGCTCATGTCTGTAATCCTAGCACTCTGGAAGGCTGAAAAGTGGGTGTATTGCCTGAGCTCAGGAGTTCGAGACCAGCCTGAGCTAGAACTAGACCATGTCACTAAAAATAGCTGTGTATTATAGTGGGTGCCTGTAGTCCCAGCTACTGGGGACGCTGAGGCAAGAGGATGGCTTGAGCTCAAGAGTTTGAGGTTTCTGTGAGCTATGAAGCCACAGCACTCTACCAAGGGTGACAAAGTGAGGCTCTGTCTCAAAAAAGAAAAAATAACTTCTGTGTCAAGGTTGTGGCCTCCTTATAATACTGAAATCACAAATTATGGAGGTGTCAGAAGCATGCTCCTTTCCATGCCATCAGACTTCAGCTGGGAACTAGATCTATCAGCTTTTTCCTTTAGCCTCTCTGTCCATAGGGTTCAAATATGTATCTCCAAGGCTGAGGAGGGAAACTAATACCCAAGGAAAATAACATACCATTCTATTCTATTCTCTTCTCTTCTCTCTCTCTTTCTTTCTTTCTTTCTCTTTCTCTCTCTTTCTTTCTCTCTCTCTCTCTCCCTCCCTCCCTCCCTCCTTCCTTCCTTCCTTTCTTTCTGTCTTTCTTTCATCTCAGGCACCCTCCACAATGCCTGGTTTGTTTGTTTGTTTGTTTTTTCATTTCTTTATTTTTTATTGTTGGGGATTCATTGAGGGTACAATAAACCAGGTTACACTGATTGCATTTTTTAGGTAAAGTCCCTCTCCTGGTTGTTTTTTTGTTGCAGTAGTCATTGTTGTTTAGCTGGACTGGGCCGGGTTTGAACTTGCCAGCTTTGGTGCATGTGGCTGGAGCTGTAACCACTGTTACAGCTGAGTACATCCTCTTTATTGTCATCTCTTCCCAGGTGCCCATTTAAACCTCCTTTACACAGGTGCCCTGTGCAATTTGATACTGATGCAAATAACACCTTTGAGTTGCTTGCCTCTCTGAGTCACGAGACATGCCCAGACATGGTCGAATGTCAGCCAGGGGGACAATTACCACAGACCAGGAGGATCGCAATAGTCATCTTTTTAGATGATTACTGTCAATCCAGGAGGCCATTGAGGCTGCCGTATAGCTGGCTTGGGAATAATGCAGGACCACTGCCAAGTGCAAAGGCAACACTCAGTACTCCCTGACTAAAGACTAACATGACATCTGGATTCATTACTCTCTGATTTGGATAAGATTGTTCATTCCCATGAGTCTGGATTTGAGAGCACCTCACCCCTACTCCCACTCCCCAGGACGAACCAGTGAGTCAGAGGCAAGCAGGAGAGAATAGTGATTCTGTACCATCCTTTTTGTATGGTAGTACCAGCAAAGCCTCGCATTCTTTTTTATTTATTTATTTATTATTTATTTATTTAGAGACAGAGTCTCACTATGTCGCCCTCAGTAGAGTGCCATGGCATTACAGCTCACAGCAACCTCAAACTCTTGGGGTTAAATGATTCTCTTGCCTCAGCCTCCCAAGTAGGTGGGACTACAGGCACCTTGCTACAGTGCCCCGCTATTTTTTGGATGTAGTTGTCATTGTTGTTTGGCAGGCCCGGGCTGGGTTCGAACCCACCAGCTCCTGTGTATGTGGCTGGCGCCCTAGCCACTGAGCTACAGGTGTTGAGCCACCTTCTATTTTAAAAATTATTTATTTATTTATTTTTATTGCTGGTTAATCTGAGGTTACAAACACCAAATAACGATATTTGATTTTTTTTTTTTTTTTTTTTTTTTTAGACAGAGTCTCATTTTATTGCCCTCAGTAGAGTGCCATGGCGTCATAACTCACAGAAACCTCAAACTCTTGGGCTCTAGTGATTATCTTGCCTCAGCCTCTTGAGTAGCTGGGACTACAGGTGCCTGCCACAAAGCCTGGCTATTTTTAGAGACGGGGTCTTGCTCTTACTCAGGCTGGTCTCAAACCAGTGAGCTCAGGCAATCCAACCACCTTGGCCTCCCAGAGTGCTAGGATTATAGGCATGAGCCATTGTGCCCGGCCTATGATATTTGAATTTGTTAGGTAGGGTCCCTCTTGTAGTTATGTTCTGTACTGAAAAGGTGTGCCCTACACACCCACACCTACATTTTGCCCATTCAGTGGGAGCACCCACAAACCCCCTTCTATCTCCTCCCTCCCTCATTCCTCCTCCCCCAATTTGAATTAAAATGAGTTTTTCTCCTATGTGGACATGAATTAGATCACTTACTGGCTTCATATTAGTATTGAGTAGAATGGATATTTGCTTTTCCATTCTTGTGATACTTTACTGAGAAGAATGTGTTTCAACTCCAACCAGGTGAATACAAAAAATGTGAAGTCACCATCTGTTTATGGCTGAATAATATTCTATTATATATAATATATATATGCCACAGTTTGTTAATCCATTCCTGAATTGATGGGCATTTAGGTTGTTTCCCCATCTAGGTGATTGTAAATTGCTCTGTGATAAACAATCTGGTGCATATATCCTTATGATAAAATGATTTTTTTTTTTTCTGGGTAGATGTCTTATAGTGGGATTGTGGGGTCAAATGGGAGATCTAATTTGAGTTCTTTGAGGATTCTCCATACTTCTTTCCAAAGAGGTTGTATTAGTTTGCAGTCCCACCAACAGTGCAAAAGTGTTTCCCTCTCTCCATATGTGCATCATCATTTGCAACTTTCGACTTTTGTGATGTGGGCTAATTTTACTGGGATTAGGTGATATCTTAGGGTGGTTTTGATCTGCATTTCTCTGATGATTAGGGATGAAGCCTCACATTTTTGCCCTAGTTTTCCACAAAAAGTGCTCGAGCCTTGTAAGAAACAGTCAATGCCTCTTCCAACCATGTTTCAGGTTTGTATTTGCCTATTTTTTTGCTTTCTTTTTTTTTTAATTTTAATTTTTACATATACATGTGTTAATTAGGTTTCCATTTTTTTTGCCTTCACAAAATTAAAAAGACTTAAAATTTAATAACAATAACAATGTTTAAGATAAGGATTAGACACAAAAACCCTGTAAAGAGCAAACAAACATAAATACATTCAGAAAAGGAATCAGACAATTGCTACATCAAAATATTAAGCAATAATAATAATAATAATGCAAAGAAAGTAACATTCACATTGTCAAATAAGAGTATGTCTATTATAGAATGCTTTGACCCTGAGATTC